>CM051259.1:5250470-5442970 GCA_027921565.1 Artemia sinica | reverse complement strand
GACAAGACCAAGACAAGTGACAGAATATATGGGATATATATATATAATTTTTGAGCTATATATTTGCACCTACGGAAGGGGGTGGATAGTAGACAGGGGGCGCTACTCCAAACCCCACACCATATATGGGCATAGAGTCCCTAGGGGAAATAGATTTCTGAGAAATTGATTGCGTAATCAAAGTGTGTCAATGACCTCCTTTTCCAAGGTCGATTTGTTTGTTGTTGTTGTTGTTGTAAACCGTCCCCACACCATATATGGGCATAGCCTAATTGATTGCGTAATCGAAGTGGGTCAATGACCTCTTTTTTCAAGGTCGATTGACTTGTTGTTGTTGTTGTTGTAAACCGTACCCACAGCATATATGGGCATAGCCTAATTGATTGCGTAATCGAAGTGGGTCAATGACCTCTCTTTTTTTCAAGGTCGATTGATTTGTTGCTGTTGTGCGTCCAGGTGCACGCTAGGGAGAATTTTATGATCCGCTAACGGAACAGGGTCAATGACCTAAATTTCCAAAGGTCGATTTATTTCTGGATCACATGTTTCTAACAGATGATGTCATGATTGATTGATTTGTCACGAAAGGGGAATTAATTTGTTGTTTCTAAGGGGAATTATTGATTCACGAAAGGGAATTAATTTATTGTTTCCAAGGAGAATTGTCTCCTGGACGAAGTTTATTAATATCTTTGGAGTTCGACCAGAATTGTTTCCGGGGCAAAGTTTATAAATAACTTTCAGATAGGGAATTAACATGGGAATACAAGTGGCGCCTTATGTTGATTTTTTTTGGTTATGCTGTTTGATGGTTATGTTGTTTGATGGTTATGTTGATGTTTTTTGATGGTTATGTTATGTTGTTTGTCGGTTATGTTATGTTATGTTGTTTGTTGGTTATGTTGTGTTGATGCTGTGTGTGGTTATGTTGATATAGTTTGATGACCCACTTCGATTACGCAATCAATTAGGCTATGCCCATATATGGTGTGGGTACGGTTTACAACAACAACAACAACAAACAAATCGACCTTGGAAAAGGAGGTCATTGACACACTTTGATTACGCAATCAATTTCTCAGAAATCCATTTCCCCTAGGGACTTTATGCCCATATATGGTGTGGGGTTCGGAATAGCGCCCCCCTTTCTACTATCCACCCCCCTTCCGTAGGTGTAAATATATAGCTCAAATTATACATATATATATATATCCCATATATTCTGTCACTTGTCTTGGTCTTGTCTCGCGCTAAGCTGAAAAAAACTAATGAGGAACCGGTTAGTTTTTGATTTTTACACAGCGTTAACTTGAGCGAGTGGCGCATATTACACAAGTACCAAAATTCCTTCCCCCTGTGGAAATTAAAAAAAAACTCAAATAAAATTAAAATTTGGAAAGCCTTATTTTCCACGGGGGGGGGGGGGAGGGTATTTACCGGGGGTATTTTTTCTTGGGAGGGGATATTTTCCAGGGGGTATTTTTCATGTCCCTTCTAAACCCATTTTACAAATTGAAGTACCCATCCTTTTCACCCACAACTTAGTTATAGGTAAGATTTGAAGTTTTACCTTAGAGACTTAGCTTAGAGTTTTAGTTTGGTTTAGTTTTAGTTAAAAGTTTAGAGTTTTCTAGCTTAGAGTCTTAGCTTAGAGTTTTTGTTAGAGTTCTAGTTTAGTTTAGTTTTAGTTAAGAGTTTAGAGTTTTAGCTTAGAGTCTTAGCTTAGAGTTTTATTTAGAGTTCTAGTTTAGTTTAGTTTAGTTACAGTTAAGAATTTAGAGTTTTAGCTTAGAGTCATAGCTTAGAATTTTACTTAAAGTTGTAGTTTGGTTAAGTTTTAGTTAAGAGTTTCGAGTTTTAGCTTAGAGTCTTAGCTTAGAGTTTTTGTTAGAGTTCTAGTTTAGTTTAGTTTTAGTTAAGAGTTTAGAGTTTTACCTTAGAGTCTTAGCTTAGAGTTTTTAGTTAGAGTTGAAGTTTAGTTTAGTTACAGTTAATAATTTAGAGTTTTAGCTTAGAGTCATACCTTAGAGTTTTACTTAAAGTTTTAGTTTGCTAAGTTTTAGTTAAGAGTTTCGGGTTTTAGCTTAGAGTCTTAGCTTAGAGTTTTTTTTGTTAGAGTTCTAGTTTAGTTTAATTTTAGTTAAGAGTTTGATGTTTTACCTTTGAGTTTCAGTTAGAGTTCTAGTTTTAGTTTAGTTTTAGTTAAGAGTTTGGTGTTTTACCTTAGAGACTTAGCTTAGAGTTTTAGTTTAGTTTAGTTTTAGTTAAGCGTTTAGAGTTTTAGCTTAGAGTCTTATCTTAAAGTTTTTGTTAGAGTTCTAGTTTAGTTTAGTTTTTAGTTAAGAGTTTAGAGTTTTTAGCTTGGAGTCTTAGTTTAGAGTTTTTTGTTGAAGTTTCTAGTTTAGTTTAGAGTTTTAGCTTAGACTTGAGTTTTAATTAGAGTTCTAGTTTAGTTTAGTTTTAGTTAAGAGTTTAGAGTTTTAGCTTAGAGTCTTAGCTTAGAGTTTTTGTTAGAGTTCTAGTTTAGTTTAGTTTTAGTTAAGAGTTGGGAGTTTTAGCTTAGAGTCTTAGCTTAGAGTTTATGTTAGAGTTCTAGTTTAGTTTAGTTATAGTTAAGAGTTTGGAGTTTTACCTTAGAGACTTAGCTTAGAGTTTTTAGTTTAGTTTAGTTTTACTTAAGAGTTTAGAGTTTTAGCTTAGAGTCTCAGTTTAGAGTTTTTGTTAGAGTTCTAGTTTAGTTTAGTTTTAGTTAAGAGTTTAGTGCTTTTAGCCTAGAGTCTTAGTTTAGAGTTTTTGTTGAAGTTCTAGTTTAGTTTAGTTTTAGTTTAGAGTTTTAGCTTAGACTTAGAGTTTTAATTAGAGTTCTAGTTTAGTTTAGTTTTAGTTAGAGTTTAGAGTTTTTAGCTTAGAGTCTTAGCTTAGTTTTATTTAGAGTTCTAGTTTAATTTAGTTTTAGTTAAGAGTTTAGAGTTTTACCATAGAGTCTTATTTTAGAGTTTTAGTTAGAGTTAAAGTTTAGTTTAGTTACAGTTAAGAATTTAGAGTTTTAGCTTAGAGTCATACCTTAGAGTTTTACTTAAAGTTTTAGTTTGGCTAAGTTTTAGTTAAGAGTTTCGAGTTTTTAGCTTAGAGTCTTAGCTTAGAGTTTTTTTTATTAGAGTTCTAGTTTAGTTTAATTTTAGCTAAGAGTTTGATGTTTTACCTTTAAGTTTCAGTTAGAGTTCTAGTTTAGTTTAGTTTTAGTTAAGAGTTTGGTGTTTTACCTTAGAGACTTAGCTTAGAGTTTTAGTTTAGTTTAGTTTTAGTTAAGAGTTTAGAGTTTTAGCTTAGAGTCTTATCTTAAAGTGTTTGTTAGAGTTCTAGTTTAGTTTAGTTTTAGTTAAGAGTTTAGAGGTTTTAGCTTAGAGTCTTAGTTTAGAGTTTTTTGTTGAAGTTCTAGTTTAGTTTAGAGTTTTAGCTTAGACTTGAGTTTTAATTAGAGTTCTAGTTTAGTTTAGTTTTAGTTAAGAGTTTAGAGTTTTAGCTTAGAGTCTTAGCTTAGAGTTTTTGTTAGAGTTCTAGTTTAGTTTAGTTTTAGTTAAGAGTTTAGAGTTTTAGCTTAGAGTCTTAGCTTAGAGTTTATCTTAGAGTTCTAGTTTAGTTTAGTTATAGTTAAGAGTTTGGAGTTTTACCTTAGAGACTTAGCTTAGAGTTTTAGTTTAGTTTAGTTTTACTTAAGAGTTTTGAGTTTTAGCTTAGAGTCTTAGCTTAGAATTTTTGTTAGAGTTCTAGTTTAGTTTAATTTTAGTTAAGAATTTGATGTTTTACCTTTGAGTTTCAGTTAGAGTTCTAGTTTAGTTTACTTTTAGTTAAGAGTTTAGTGATTTACCTTAGAGTCTTAGCTTAGAGTTTTAGTTAGAGTTCTAGTTTAGTTTTAGTTAAGAGTTTAGAATTTTAGCATAGAGTCTTAGCTTAGAGTTTTTGTTAGAGTTCTAGTTTATTTTAGTTTTAGTTAAGAGTTTAGAGTTTTTAGCTTAGAGTCTTAGCTTAGAGTTTTTGTTGAAGTTCTAATTTAGTTTAGTTTTATTTAATAGTTTAGAGTTTTAGCTTAGAGTCTTAGCTTAGAGTTTTTGTTAGAGTTGAAGTTTAGTTTAGTAATAGTTAAGAGTTTAGAGTTTTAGCTTAGAGTCTTAGCTTAGAGTTTTTGTTAGAGTTCTAGTTTAGTTTAGATATAGTTAAGCGTTTGGAGTTTTACCTTCGAGACTTAGCTTAGAGTTTTAGTTTAGTTTAGTTTTAGTAAGAGTTTAGAGTTTTTTAGCTTAGAGTCTTAGCTTAGAGTTTTTGTTACAGTTCTAGTTTAGTTTTAGTTTTAGTTAAGAGTTTGGTGTTTTACCTTAGAGTCATAGCTTAGAGTTTTAGTTAGAGTTCTAGTTTAGTTTAGTTTTAGTTAAGAGTTTAGAATTTTAGCTTAGAGTCTTAGCTTAGAGTTTTTGTTAGAGTTCTAGTTTAGTTTAGTTTTAGTTAAGAGTTCAGAGTTTTAGCTTAGAGTCTTAGCTTATAGTTTTGTTGAAGCTCTAGTTTAGTTTAGTTTTAGTTAAGAGTTTATAGTTTTAGCTTAGAGTCTTAGCTTAGAGTTTTGTTAGAGTTTTAGTTTAGTTTAGTTTTAGTTAAGAGTTTAGAGTTTTAGCTTAGAGTCTTAGCTTAGAGTTTTTGTTAGAGTTCTAGTTTAGTTTAGTTTTAGTTAAGATTTTAGAGTTTTAGCTTAGAGTCTTAGCTTAGAGTTTTATTTAAAGTTCTAGTTTAGTTTAGTTTAGTTACAGTTAAGAATTTAGAGTTTTAGCTTAAAGTCATAGCTTAGAATTTTACTTAAAGTTGTAGTTTGATTACGTTTTAGTTAAGAGTTTCGAGTTTTAGCTTAGAGTCATAGCTTAGAGTTTTAGTTAGAGTTCTAGTTTAGTTTAGTTTTAGTTAAGAGTTTAGAGTTTTACTTAGAGTCTTAGCTTAGAGTTTTAGTTAGAGTTGAAGTTTAGTTTAGTTACAGTTAAGAATTTAGAGTTTTAGCTTAGAGTCATACCTTAGAGTTTTACTTAAAGTTTTAGTTTGGCTAAGTTTTAGTTAAGAGTTTCGAGTTTTAGCTTAGAGTCTTAGCTTAGAGTTTTTTTGTTAGAGTTCTAGTTTAGTTTAATTTTAGTTATGAGTCTGATGTTTTACCTTTGAGTTTCAGTTAGAGTTCTAGTTTAGTTTAGTTTTAGTTAAGAGTTTGGTGTTTTACCTTAGAGACTTTACTAAAAAGTTATGTTAACTCTTAACTAAAACTTAACCAAACTATAACTTTAAGTAAAACTCTAAGCTATGACTCTAAGCTAAAACTCTAAATTCTTAACTGTAACTAAACTAAAACTAAAACTCTAAGACTAAACGAAGCTAAGACTCTAAGCTAAAACTCTAAATTCTTAACCATAACTTTCTAAACTTTAACTCTAACTAAAACTCTAAGCTAAGACTCTATGGTAAAACTCTAAACTCTTAACTAAAAACTAAAACTAAACTAGAACTCTAATTAAAACTCTAAGTCTAATCTAAAACTCTAAACTAAAACTAAACTAAACTAGAACTTCAACAAAAAACTCTAAACTAAGACTCTAAGCTAAAAACACTAAACTCTTAACTAAAACTAAACTAAACTAGAACTCTAACAAAAACTCTAAACTGAGACTCTAAGCTAAAACTCTAAACTCTTAAGTAAAACTAAACTAAACTAAAACTCTAAGCTAAGTCTCTAAGGTAAAACTCCAAACTCTTAACTATAACTAAACTAAACTAGAACTCTAACATAAACTCTAAGCTAAGACTCTAAGCTAAAACTCTAAACTCTTAACTAAAACTAAACTAAACTAGAACTCTAACAAAAACTCTAAGCTAAGACTCTAAGCTAAAACTCCAAACTCTTAACTAAAACTAAACTAAACTAGAACTCTAATTAAACTCAAGTCTAAGCTAACACTCTAAACTAAACTAGAACTTCAACAAAAAACTCTAAACTAAGACTCTAAGCTAAAAACTCTAAACTCTTAACTAAAACTAAACTAAACTAGAACTCTAACAAAAACTTTAAGATAAGACTCTAAGCTAAAACTCTAAACTCTTAACTAAAACTAATCTAAACTAAAACTCTAAGCTAAGTCTCTAAGGTAAAACACCAAACTCTTAACTAAAACTAAACTAAACTAGAACTCTAACTGAAACTCAAAGGTAAAAACATCAAACTCTTAACTAAAATTAAACTAAACTAGAACTCTAACAAAAAAAACTCTAAGCTAAGACTCTAAGCTAAAACTCGAAACTCTTAACTAAAACTTAGCAAACTAAAACTTTAAGCAAAACTCTAAGGTATGACTCTAAGCTAAAACTCTAAATTATTAACTGTAACTAAACTAAACTTCAGCTCTAACTAAAACTCTAAGCTAAGACTCTAAGTTAAAACTCTAAACTCTTAACTAAAACTAAACTAAACTAGAACTCTAACAAAAACTCTAAGCTAAGACTCTAAGCTAAAACTCGAAACTCTTAACTAAAACTTAACCAAACTACAACTTTAAGTAAAATTCTAAGCTATGACTCTAAGCTAAAACTCTAAATTCTTAACTGTAACTAAACTAAACTAAACTAGAACTCTAAATAAAACTCTAAGCTAAGACTCTAAGCTAAAAACTCTAAACTCTTAACTAAAACTAAACTAAACTAGAACTCTAACAAAAACTCTAAGCTAAGACTCTAAGCTAAAAAACTCTGAACTTTTAACTAAAACTAAACCAAACTAAAACTCTAAGCTAAGTCTCTAAGGTAAAACTTCAAACTCTTACCTATAACTAAGTTGTGGGTGAAAAGGATGGGTACTTCAATTTGTAAAATGGGTTTAGAAGGGACATTAACAAAGGAACTTGCTCTGAAATGTCTTTTGAAAGGTATTTCTTGGTGTTGAGGTATCCAAAAAAGCTGTAAAGTATAATTGTGGGTGAAAAGGATGGATGCTTCAAGTTGGAAAATGGGTTTAGAAGGGACATTAAGAAAAGAAGTTGCTCTGAAATGCCTTTTGAAAGGTATTGCTTGATGTTGAGGTATCCAAAAAGCTGTAGTGTATAGTTTGTGGGTGAAAAAGATGGGTACTTCAACTTGTAAAAATGGGTTAAGGAATGACATTAAGAAAGGAACTTGCTCTGAAATGCCTTTTGAAAGGTATTTCTTGGTGTTGAGGTATCTAAAAAGCTGTAAAGTATAGTTGTGGGTGAAAAGGACAGGTACTTCAAGTTGGAAAATGGGTTTAGAAGGGAACATTAAGAAAGGAAGTTGCTCTGAAATGTCTTTTGAAAGGTATTTCTTGGTGTTGAGGTATCCAAAAAAGCCTTATAGTAAAGTTGTGGTGAAAGGATTGGTACTTCAACTTGTAAAAATGGGTTAAGGAATGACATTAAGAAAGGAACTTGTTCTGAAAAGATATAATATAGCCTTAAAAAAAATATTAAAAAATAGGCGCTCAGGGGCCTTTGGGGCGCCGGGGCCCTTTGGGGGTCCCGGGGGACTTTTGGAGACCGGGGGCTTCCTTCGGGGTTGGGGTAGGGGATCGAGGCCCTTTGGGTCGGGGTAGGGGGATCGGGGGCCCCTTTGGGTTGGGGATATGGGACCTCACGACACTGTTTAAATAGAACTTGTGTATTATAACGACCATACTCAAAACCTCTTCTAAAACATCTTCTAAGATCATCTTTTAAAATGTCTCTAACTGTTTCGCCGAAATAATTCCCTAAAATGTCTAAAACGGTTTCGCCCAAATAATCTCTAAGCGTAATTTCATCGGTTTCCCTTTGTTTTTGGCATCCCTGCGCTCTCACATTTGAAATTACTAAGAAACCTTTTCCCGCGTTAAACTCTAAGATCAAAACATTCGCCGGAGTTACAATTAACCTTGCCATCACCTTTCAGTTATTTATAAACTTTGCCCCGGAAACAATTCTGGTCGAACTCCAAAGATATTAATAAACTTCGTCCAGGAGACAATTCTCCTTGGAAACGATAAATTAATTCCCCTTTCGTGAATCAATAATTCCCCTTAGAAACAACAAATTAATTCCCCTTTCGTGACAAATCAATCAATCATGACATCATCTGTTAGAAACACGTGATCCAGAAATAAATCGACCTTTGGAAATTTAGGTCATTGACCCTGTTCTGTTAGCGGATCATAACATTCTCCCTAGCATGCACCTGGACGAACAACAACAAATCAATCGACCTTGAAAAAAGAGGTCATTGACCCACTTCGATTACGCAATCAATTAGGCTATGCCCATATATGCTGTGGGTACGGTTTACAACAAAAACAACAACAAATCAATCGACCTTGAAAAAGAGGGCATTGACCCACTTCGATTACGCAATCAATTAGGCTATGCCCATATATGGTGTGGGTACGGTTTACAACAACAACAACAAACAAATCGACCTTGGAAAAGGAGGTCATTGACACACTTTGATTACGCAATCAATTTCTCAGAAATCCATTTCCCCTAGGGACTCTATGCCCATATATGGTGTGGGGTTCGGAGTAGCGCCCCCCTTTCTACTGTGGATAAAGTATTTGGACAGTTTGAAGTCAGAAAACAATTTTTTTCTAGGTATATGGCCCACTAAAAAATTACAGAAGAATAGCGAGGTATATGGAAATTTTGTTAACTAAAAAAAAAAAAAAAAAAAAAAAAAAAAAAAAAAAAAGTTTAAAGTAAATGTAATGTTTCATTTAAATGTTTTTTCCAATTGTTAATTGTTTTTTTTTCAATGACTGTTTTTCCAAGTATTAAGTACTATTATTAGGTTAATGCACTGTTTCATTTAAGTGTTTTATGATGATCACTGATCAAAGTTTATGTTATTTGTGCCTTTCATTTATGTTATTTTACTGTGTTCTTGGCCGTATATCTGGCATTGAAATACACTTATCTATCTATCTGTCTAATATGCAGAATAATTTTACCAAAACAGATTTTGCACGTAGACCCGTTATACTTTAACCCCCCCCCCCCCCCCCCCCCTAATGCGCAAATCTATAGCCCAAATTTATTTCTAAAGTAGCGAGGAAACTAACAAAAAAAAAACAAACAAAAAAAAAAAACGACCTATTCTCGAATTTTACACAGCGTAAACTTGAGTGAGTGGCACATAATACACAAGTACCAAAATTGCTTCCCCCTATGGAAATTGAAAAATTAAACTCAAATAAAATTCTCAAATTTGGAAAGCATTATTTTCCACGAGGGGGATATTTAACGGGGGGGGGGTTATTTTCTGCGGGGGTATTTTTTGCGGGAGGTATTTTCCGGGGGAGGGGTATTTTCCTTGGGGGGGGGGGGTTTTCCGAGGGGATATTTTCTGGGGGGTAGTCGCTGGGGGGGGGGGGGGGGGTAAACACCGGCCACCCTAGCAGCTAAGACCCTTCGCTGTGACTGTGGTAACCCAGATAAATTCTTCTGAAATAGGCCAAGATAAATTCTTCTGAAATATGTATTTACTTTCTAGTGCTGCACCAGCTCGAAAATAAAAAAAAGAAGATAAAGGAGAAGACAATTAATCACTTTTTGCAAAACGAACTTTCAAATGGATGTTCAGTTTGTCTAGCTGATACTTACCTCATACGTTGGTACATTAATTAACGAAAGCTTTCTCCGGTTTTGCAATACAAAGACGGGGTCAAAGACACCACAATTCCTCCAAAAACAAACATTTCCACAACTATCCAGTCCCTCTCCATGGCCGACTCAGACTAGTTTCTGTTTTGAACTAAATCCCTTATAATTCCATAACTCTCTATGAGCAGGGAGGAGGGAGGGACTCTATGTACCGACGTATGAGGTAAGGTATCGGCTAGCCAAACTGAACTTTCATTCGAAAGTTCGGTGTTGGCGTCGCCATTACCTCATACGTTGGTACATCTATTAACGAAAGCTTAGATTCCAACCGATTTGGTGATGGGTTCATAAATCAACTAATACAAAATATTAGTTTCAAACTCGAATATTCAAATGTATAAACTATAAAAGTGTCTGAACCGCAACAAAATCTAGAGCATCGGTTCGATCTTCTATTTCATGAAGATAGTGTTGTCTGGGAGTAGACTCCGAAGACCAGTCAGAAGTACTCATTATATCAGCAAGTGGTACTGATTTTGATAGCGCCCATGACGCCGTCATGGATCTTGTGTCATGTGCTTTCCTTTTTCTACACTCTTCTTTTGCTGCCTCATGTGCCATAGTTATGGCCTGCTTTATCCAAGAACAAATGGCTCCAGCTGCCACCTCTCGTGGGGCTGTTTTAGAAAAAGGAATGAAGAACCTTTTTCTCCCTTTTCTGACTGCCACGTTAGCTGTTCGCTGTGCGTAGGCCGATAGTATTCTCACTGGACACAAAACTGGATCTACATCTAGCGCGGGAAGAAGGATAGGAGAAGGTATCTCATGAGGCTTCACGGTTTCGGGTCTAAACGAAGGGAGAAACCTGAGAGTTACTGGATTATCCAAAAATTGTGCTGTACTGAAAGACAAGGCATGTATTTCACTCCTTCGACGACCAGATGCGATGGCAGTAATGAATACCGTCTTAAGAGTAACATCCTTCATATCAATATTCCACAAGTCAAGAAATTGTGAAGTTCTAAAATACCTTAGAACAAGGCCACAACCCCAGGCAGGAATATCATGTTGTGTCCGCGGTGACTCGTGCCAAAATTCTGTATCATTTTCGTCAAACAAGTATCTTTGCTGATATCTGTTCCTGTAGCTAGAGCTAGCGTTCCGCTTATTGCTGCTTTATTACCTTCTATCGTTGATGGTGCGAGGTTTCGACCATCTTTAGATATATCATGAATTCTGCAACTGTCTGAGTACTGGTTGCGAGAGGATTAATCTTACTTTCACTACACCGATCTACGAACACTTGCCATTTTCCATTGAACAATTCAATGGTAGATCGTCGCTGGACCGGACAATTGCACGGGCTGATTCTTTAGAAAAACCTCTCTTTTGGAGTCCACGATCGATATCTTCCAGCCGTGTAAATTTAGATTCCTTAGTGCTGGGTAGCAAAGTCGACCCTGCTGGAGGAGATATGACTAATATCCGAGGGGTATAGGCAAGTCTACTAGCAGGTTGAGAAGATTCATGTACCAAGCTTGGCGAGGCCCTCGCGGAGCAATTAGTATTATTCGGCAGTTCACAGACTTTCGAACCTTCTCCAGAACCTTTGGGATCAGGGCAAATGGAGGGAAGGCATAGCTGTGTTTGTTCGACCAATCATGGGCAAGGGCATCTGCGCCGATCGCAAGAGAATCTGGAACTGGTGAGAAATATATGTCGATCTTCCGGTTCAATCTAGTCGCGAATAGATCGACTTCTGGCACTCCATACTCTTTTGACAGGGCTCTGGAGACACTCTCGTTGAGACTCCATTCCGTGGGCAGACATTTTCCTTCTCGTGACAGTGTGCCGGCTACTAGATTGAGTGACCCGGCGATGTGTCTTGCCCTCAAGTGAACGTTCAGGGCCATCGTAATCTCGAAGAGCTTTATGGATTCCTCCCTTAGGGAGAAAGAACGGGTTCCACCCTCTTTGTTTATGTAATTGACTACAGTCGAGTTGTCCGTCGCTACCATGACTACCTCGTTTCTTAGCTCCTCCGCAAAGGCTTTGATAGTGTTGGCTCTCATCTCGAGGCAATTTATATGAAGAGATTTCTCTTCTGGAGACCAAGTCCCCGAAGTGTCTTGATGTGGGTCCTCTAAATAGCCACCCCACCCTTAGGTTGAGCTGTCGATGAATATTGTTTTGGAAATAATAGGGGGCTTGAGAGGAAGGCCTTGACTCAGCCAATCTTTGTTCAGCCACTGTGAAAATGCCTCTTTCATCTCTGTCGCAATGAGGATGTTTAAATCTATGTTGCTCCAAGACTTGTCCCACAATCTGAGCAATAGTAACTGACATTTCCTACGATGTAGTCTGTTGAAAGAAATTGCTCTTGAGCCCGCATTGATGAGTCTAATCAGCTTCATCAGTTGCCTTATTGAGGCATGCGATTTTCCAGAGCTGCCTTGATGGCATGTATCAAGTTCTGAATCTTTTCCTCCTGGTCTACCAGAAAACCCGAGAAATATGATCCGACGCATAGGTTGAAATTCTGATTTCTCGCTCAGCATGAACCCATGTCTGTGCAGGAGAATCATCTGATTTCTTCCTCAGCATGAACCCAAGTCTCAGCTGGAGAATCATAATGGTCTTTACATTGTTTTGTACTAATGACTTTTGGTAATTGCGCAGAATCTATTTGTTCATGCAAGTATGCCATTGGATGGTTTGAAGATGGCCATAGATCACGATGGCACTTTGAACTGATATATTTTGTTTTTGAAAGTGAACCCTAACCTCATTCTGTGAGTTAGGTCCTTAAAATCGGCGGAAAACATGAAATACTTTCCAGAGATAATAATTTTGAGTATGCTCTAGAAAGAATATTTGAAAGATGCTGCTGACATCTATTAACAGAATCCAAGAACTTTATCAGTTTTTGGGATAGTGTCAGGAGAGACGTTCTCTGCCTTTAACATCTTTATGACAGTACCTAACGTGAGGTCACTGTATGATAGCATGCTCAGAGTCACTCGTGTGGAAGAATCTAAGGCCAAGAATGACTTTCTATCAACGATATGAACTTTATGTCCTCTACTTATCCAGTTGATGGTAACAAAATGAACTTTGGGTTTATGCGTTGTGCCTGTGAAGCTGAAAATGCGTCTTGACATTTGTAAGCTCTCGCTCGGTCCGGGATGCCGAAAGGGTCAAAGAAGTACTACGTTTTGAAATGATATTTTTTTCAATGTTATAAGTATATACTGTTATCCAGCTAGCATAGCATATTTGTAATTGAACGCTGGAAGTAAATTCAACTCTAATCACCAGAAAAACTTACTACATGCCAGACCAGACCTATAGGTTAGCGCTGTAGTCGTTACAATACTATGCAATGATGGTACGTACGTCCAAGGCGTCGTGAATTTATATAATGGCTGTCTGTACTTCCAAAGTCTGTACTTATGTAATGTCTGTACTTCCAAAACATTATGACCTTATGTAGTGAGGGTCTGTACTCCCAAGGTGTTATGACCTTGTGTAATGGTGGCCTGTACACCCAAGGTGTTATTATCTTATGTAATGTCAGTCTGTGCGCCCAAGGGGTTATGAACTTATTTAATGACGGTCTGTACACCCAAGGTGATTTGACCTTATGCAATGACGTCATGTACACCCAAGGTGTTGTGACTCTATGTAATGACGATCTGTACACCCAAGGTGTTATGAACTTATGTAATGGTAGTCTGTACACCCAATGGTGTTATGACCTTGTGTAATTCTGGTCTGTGCGCCCAAGGTGTTATGACCTTATGTAATGACGGCCTGTATACCCTTTATGTAATGAGTATTATGCCATACCATAAATATTGGGTTTAATACACCCAAATGATTAAAATACAAATAATTACAAATAAGACACAAAAATTCCCTTCTGTAATATTCTGTTTCATGATTTCTGCGTACCATCAGGATTGCCAGCTGCCAATATCTAAAAGGGGTAAAAACTGAGGAAAAAGGGGGAAACTTTACTCAAAGAGTGAAAGTCCGTGCTTTCGTTCGGCCCGTTATGTCGAGAGGATCAAAGAAATTATCACGTCTGAGAGTGGCTTATTCTTTGTTGTTGACTTCAGTTCTTCTGAGCGCTGCTTGATGAAGTTTTTCAGCATTGGGGTGAAAGGTAACGTGATAAGCTTTTTTCTCTCTGGATGGCTCAATTGCCAAAACCAGATCGGCCGCCGAGCGAGGCTGTTGGACGGTAATGGTAGGCCTGGGGCAAATGGTTTCACCCAGTACTTTTTATACAAGATCCAGCAACTCTGCCAAAGAGACTATGTCATCTGTTCCGGGATCGGAGCCTAATTTTAACCAACTATAAAATCTATATAATTAGATGCTGGGCCTAATCTGAGCTGCAATCTCCAGACCAACTTATCCCTTGCCAGAAGGCCTATAACACCGTAAGCGTTATAACCTTGTGTAATGGTGGTCTGTACGCCCTAGGTGTTATGACCTTATGTAATGACGGCCTATACGTCCTAGGCGTTATGACCTTATGTAATGACGGCCTATACGCCCTAGGCGTTATGACCTTATGTAATGACGGCCTGTACGCCCTAGGCGTTATGACCTTATGTAATGACGGCCTATACGCCCTAAGCGTTATGACCTTATGTAATAACGGCCTGTATTCCCTAGTTGTTATGACCTTATGTTATGACGGCCTAAACGCCCAAGGCGTTATGACCTTATGTAATGACGGCCTATATGCCCTAGGCGTTATGACCTTATGTAATGACGGCCTATACGCCCTAGTTGTTATGACCTTATGTAATGACGGCCTGTACGCCCTAGGCGTTATGACCTTATGTAATAACGGCCTATACGCCCTAGGCGTTATGACCTTATGTAATGACGGTCTATACGGCCAAGCTGTTATGTCCTTATTTAATGACGGCCTATACACCCTAGGCGTTATGACCTTATGTAACGACGGCCTGTACGCCCGAGGCGTTATGACCTTATGTAATGACGGCCTATACGCCCTAGGCGTTATGACCTTATGCAATGACGGTCTATACGGCCAAGCTGTTATGACCTTATGTAACTTATAAAATATAAACCTATGAAACGGTATTATCCATACCAAAATACTGGATTTATCGCTGCTAAACCATTAAAATACAAATAATTATCTGGCCTACTAAACACCAGGCCTAGAATAAAAGTAGATATTTATATAAATATAGATAAAATATGTTAAAAATGTGTATATGTTTCCTATGTAGGAAACATAGGAGAAACATTTCTGAAGTGCATCAATGCATTTTAAAAACGCATAAAAGTCGATGTTATCAAAGTTTGGACTAACAATAGAGTTTTAAAACGAAAAAGTTTGCAAAATTTACATAATACGGTTTTTCATCTTTTCAACATTTGAATTGACCATTTAGTGGCACAAAAATGAACAAAAGAAAGATTCGTGGAAAAGTCTTTTAAGGTACTAAAAATCAAATCAAAAATTGAATTTTTATATACAATATCGCAATAGTGTCCTGAATATCTCTATTGCAGAAGGTATAATCATTAGCAAACACTACACATATTTCCAAAAAGATGTTGTGAATAATTGTGCAATATGCATGCTGGGAGGGTAGCAAATTCCTCTCCTATTACACAAATATTTTGAGTATAAACTCATTTTCCTTTTTACCAATAAAAATGTTTATATGTTGAATTAAAACCAAGAACTACCTTGGATAGTGTCTATCCTTATGACCCCTTGTACCACAAAACAAAAACTAGTCTGAGTCGGCCATGGAGAGGGACTGGATAGTTGTGGAAACGTTTGTTTTTCGGAGGAATTGTGGTGTCTTTGACCCCGTCTTTGTATTGCAAAACCGAAGAAAGCTTTCGTTAATAGATGTACCAACGTATGAGGTAATGGCGACGCCAAATATACAGTTTTCCTTGTTGTTCAGGGTCGGGGCTATAAACATACTATATAAAGTTCTGACCATGGTTAATCCATTCGGGTAATTTCATTTTTACTGATTAGTTGTCTTCAAGTCCGAGTCCGAGCAAAGTCCGAGCAAAGTCCGAGCAAAGTCCAAGTCCAAAGTCCGAGAAGCAGTAATGCTCATCTTGCTGCCACCCTCTGCGCTACCCAGTCACTTTTGACTCTTGCAAAAAAAGGTAGCAATATTTTCAATTTCCAATCAAATGTGCCCCTATTGAAGTTTACGACAAACCCTCCCGTGCTAAGTAACAGAAGAAAAACCTAATATTAGAAAAAATATGAAAAAAAATATGAGAAAAAAAATAACATGAGAAAAACTATATAAAAAAAATGTGACTCCTAGGAGCTATATCTCTATTTACTTAATTATCGCTATCGCAAGGCCTATGTATGACATTATTCTACTAAATTGTGCAATATGTGTTGTGAAAGTTTAAAAGAAACCGGAATGCAGGCATAAGCCATTTGTCGTAACTAGGCCTATAATTATCCGAAAGTGATATATGGATTGAAAACTGCTAAAAATAAACTGAAACTGGCAATGGAAGAGAATAAAAGAGGCCATCGTCATAGATCTAATGTTATTTTTATCAAGGATTAAGCAAATCATCATATTTGTGGTATGTCCTTACACTTTGTTTAAAGAATTTATTTATTAGGAAAAAACAATTTTTTTCCGTTCAAAGTAGAGAGTAGTGTAAAAAAACTGAATTCAACAGAAATTGAATAAATAGTCATAATAAATTAATGAATGAAGAAATGCAGTACAAAACGAAATAAAATTAAAATAATTTACCACCTCAAGGACGAAGATATATCACTAAAACTAAATTAAGTTTTCCCCGGTTTTCCTTGGAGTTGATGTCTCTGGCAATGGCGTCGTTGAGGGGGGGGGGGGAGCAAGGGGTGGGGCATTTGCCCCCCAATAACTTGGGAAAATCTTTAACTTATTAAGTAGCTTTTATTCTTTTGCTCGTTTTAAGTGTCAAATTTCCTCTTTACTTTCGGACTGCTAGTTCCTGGTTGAACTTCTTGAAATAACGATCCTAGGGCTGTTTTGAAAATTAAAAAAAAACTTTTTTTAGTTTAATGATTGAATTTTAACGTGAGTATCTTTTATCTTGATTTTTTCTTCGTTTGTTTTGCTGAGGACGGCCCTTGGATATAGGGTCAAAATATTCATTTAAAGTTGCGCTTCACTGTCTTGTATGAAAAATTTCCCTATTGTTCTACTTATTGTTCATGCCCCCAGAGCGTAACTTGAAAACCCTTGCGCTGAGGGCTGTGGGGGAAATTTCCTCCTCAAAAAAATAATTTCTATGTGGAAATCAACTACGCTGAACAAAATGACTATCTCAAAATTTTGATTGGATTTACTTGGGGAAATGGTGGGCGTGAAAGGGGTGTTAGTTGCCTTCCGATCACTTTCGACTATTAAAAGAGGCAGTAGTCATCCCAATTTCCAATCCAATGAGCCCCTTTGGAAGTTTCTACGACAACTCCTTCCATACAAAGTGCCCTGGCCAAAACAAGAAAATAAATAGTACATTGTGCCAACATTTTTCTTTTACTTAGGCAGCGCTATTGCGCTGCCTATGATTTAAGGTACTTTTACCTCCTAAAATATATCAGTTCAAGATTAGATTGTCTTGTTTTAAAACTTTTAAAAGCGGAAGTGAATAAACCCTCTAAATGTGCAAATAGGACATAAATGGAACCATTGAAGAGTAGAAGGCAGATATACAGTGAACATAATTTCCTGAATGAAAAAAAGAGCGTTGAGGAGGGGACAGCCCCTTTCATATACGGAATAATTTCTGTTCATTTTAAGTTTTAATGTTGCTCCTTACTTTCAGTTAAAAAAAACTTGTTTTTTATTTAATTTCTGAACGTTTTTAAATTAATACAAGTTTCGATTTTGGCTCACCGTACATAAATAATTAAAACGAAACTTGCATATTTATTTTGCCTTCTTTTGGCTGAATGGTTTTCTCGAAAGGTTTTTAATCTTATTTACGAACGTTTTTATTAGCAATAAATATACGTTACTTACGAATTAACTTACGTAAAAACCTCTATGTTCTTATACTTTTATTACGTGTATTAGAGGGGTTCGGCCCCCTAGCCAATACCTCGCTCTTTACACTAAGTTCGAATTTTCTTCCAATTCTTTAAGAGTAACCCCTAAATCACAAAGGCCGTTAATTAGAATAAATAACTCTTATGAAAGTACTGAAAAAACTTTAGCGTAAAGAGCGAGCTATTGAATAGGGGGCGAACCCAATCACATAAGTAATAGTTTCTGTTCGTTTTAAGTTTTGACGTTGAAAAGTTTTCAGTTGAAAAGTTTTTCAGTTGAAAACTTGTTTTTTTTTTGTATTTAATTTCTGATCGTTTTTTAAATAATGCTAGGAAATCTGGCGCCTCCTTCATAGTAGTGTCCCTTCGTCCATGAAAACTTCCTCCATGGAAAGATCCTTCCATGTAACCCCCGATTCATCCCCCCCCCACTACCAGAAAAAAATTTCCCCATGAAAAACGTCTGTATACTTCCCAATAACCAATACTATATGTAAACATTGGGCAAAGTTCATAACTTGCAGCCCTTCCCCCAGAGACTGTGGGGGACTAAGTCATCCTCAAAGACATAGTTAATGTATTTTTCGACCATGCTGAACAAAATGGCTATCTAAGAATTTTATTGGCTGACTTTGGGAAAAAAATGAGCTTGGGAGGGGGCCTAGTTACCCTCCATTTTTTGGTCACTTGAAAATCACACTAGAACTTTTAATTTCCGTTCAAATGAGCCCTCCCACGATCTTCTAGGACCACTGGGTCGATACGATCACCCCTAGAAAAAAAAAAACAAATAAAAACACGCATCCGTGATCTTTCTTCTGGCAAAAATACAAAATTCCATATTTTTGCAGATAAGAGCTTGAAACCTCTACAGTAGGGTTCTCTGATACGCTGAATCTGATGGTGTGATTTTCATTTGGTTCTATGACTTTTGGGGGGGTGTTTCCCCCTTTTTTGAAAATAAGGCAAATTTTCTTAGGCGCGTAACTTTTAATGGGCAAGACTAAACTTGATGCGCGTAACTTATAGATTTGAAATCAGCATAAAAATTTGATTCTTTTGATGTATCTATTGGTAACAAAATTCTTTCTTTTAGAGTTTCGGTTACTATTGAGCTGGGTCGCTCCTTACTTAAAATTTGTTACCACGAACTGTTTGATACCATGCTTTTCTAAATATTTCTTTTGACCAGCTCTAAAAAAAAGAATTGACATAAATTTACTGAGGATTATTACTGTTATTAGTCGCATTTCACGTAACGTCATATATTTGCAAGCGAATTTGGTATTTCATTTTAACAATTGAAGCTGAGTTTTTCCAAAATGTCACCTGTGTGACATTTATTTCTGCATCAGCATGTTGTACGAAATATTTGCTGCAAGCAGGATAAAGTGAATTTAATCAAAATATGTATATTTTTCTGACAATGTGGAAAATTTTTGTCCACATTTAAGCTGTACCAACCCATTTTCTTTTTCTATTGTTATCAGTTTTATCATGTTTTATCAGTTTTATTAGTTTTATCAGTTTTATCATGCAGCACTAGGAGACCGAGTCTCGCTTGTAAAGGCAATTATGGACATTAAAACGATATTCAGTATAGCCCCCCTCTGGAAATGTATACCCCCGTAATCTGATTTACACAAGAAAAACTTTTTGTGTAATTTCTATAGAATTAGGTTTCTTAAACAAAGATACAAAAGGAAAAGTAATTTTCAAACTCAAGGAGTCAATTTTTCCTTCCAATTGGCATCCCTGGTAATTTTTAATTTATTATATCATTTCTGCCGCAATAATGCCAAGATTTGTTCAGAGTTTCTGGATATTCTTTGTCAAACAATGCCCGACGGATAAATTAATAATTCTAACTTTATTTTTTGAATACTTTCAAATTTGAAATACAGTCGCTATTTAAATATATAGAATTTGTCACAATATAACGTTACAAAATCTGTAGTAATGCTTTGACTTATCCTGTATCTTTACTTAGACAGCGCTATTGCGCTGCCTATTATTTTTGTTTCTGCTTTGTGCGGCCCGCTGATATCAATGCTCTTTATTAATATAAATCACAAATAATATTTCAATAAATGAACCTACAAAACGAATCAATAAATTTAACAAAAATCACACAAAAATATTTCAATAAATCAAAGTAAATATTTAAAGTTTAGGGCAAGAAATTAAATCTTATAGTCGAAATCCATTCAAAATTACGAGCAAATGAATAGCGCGATACCTGGGGACTGTTTGAATAAAGCTTGGTTCAATTATGAGATTGACCATCCTATACGGGGCCTGGGGGTTGGGAGAAGTGGAGATGGGATATGTACGGCAGTATTAGTGGTGAATCTGGCTGAAAAAAGCCGAATGTATCCAAACATAGACCTTCTCCCACCCGAAACCTAGGTTATGCTATGCTAATGTCGTCTGCAGCAGCTCATTGCTGTCGATTGTAGTGAAAGCCAAGCATCAGCACTTATATGTTTGCTTGTCTAATGTGTGTTTATTGTTTTTAATGTTTTATTGTTTTACATGTTGTTTTTAAATTCACCGAGTATCGTGTCTTTTAAATAGTTACTTTTCTTCACTAACGCTTGAATAGCACCTACTTCAATAGCACCACCTCTTGCCCCCCCCCCACAATAAAAATATTGTAGCTACGCCCCTATCTGCGTTGGGATTGATGTAATCTTGCGTCACTTGGTAGATTTGTTGAGGATGACGTACTCTCGCGTAATTTGTTATAGTCAAGCGGGGAACACCCGGTTGTAACTGAGGACGACGCACACGTGGGTGTTACAAAATTACGAGTAAATGAATAGCACGATACCTGGGGCTATTAGAATAGAGCTTTGTGCAATTATGATATTGAGCATTCTGTGCCGGGCGTGGGGGTTGGCGGAAGTGGAGGGGGATATATACTGCAGCATTAGTGGTGAATATGGCTGAAAAAAGCCGAATGTATCCAACATATACCTTCTCTCAGCCGAAACCTTGGTTATGCTATACTACTGTCGTCTGCAGCAGCTCATTGCAGACAATTTTAGTAAAAGCCAAGCACCAGCACTTATATGTATGCTTGTTTAATGTGTGTTTATTGTTTTTAATGTATTATGTAATGTTTTTAAATTCACCAAGTATCGTATTTTTTTAAAAGTTATTTTTCTTTCACTACCACTTGAATAGCACCCCCTCCCCCCCCCCCCCCCCCCCCCCCCCCCCCCCCCCCCCCCCCCCCCCCCCCCAATAAAATGCTGTAGCTATGCCCCTGGTCTCTGGATTGGGTTTGGTGTTTATTTGAGTTAGAGGAATCATGTACTACTCCTCTGCATAGCTTGGACTTTTTTTAAAATAGACTTTTTATGTTAAATTGAGCTACTTCAATAAGGACATTGAAGTGACAATCGCTTCAGTGTTCTCATTGAAGCAAATTTATTTAGCTTCTGTACAGCACACTGCAACAATTGTATATACTTCTTTTTTATTTCTTGGTTTTAGATTTCATTTAATTGCAGGTTAGTTTCGATTTTGTTTTTGTTTCTTAGTGTTGAAAACTTTGTTTCTTTGTTTTATACAGGCAAAATATCCATGTCGTATAGTTAGTATTTTTTTTTGTATAGTCCCGTTTCATGGTTGCAGCGGCAGCTGCAACCTAGTAAAGAGCGAACCACAGGCCATAGTAATCAAAAGTTGAAAAACATGTTTAAAAAAACTGTCTAGTCAGAAAAAATAGCCATTTGACGCTGAATCGGAAATGGTAGCTATTGTTTCAGTTAATCTTTGAAGTAAAAGTTTATTGCCAAAAGAAATTTATGGTTATTTCGAAAAAGAGCCTGAAACCCCTTGAAAATGGCGTCATATCGAAATAAAAAGTGCACAATTGGAATCAGCATGGTCGAAAACCTTCCTTAGGATAATTACAGTCCCCCACCATGAACACCAAGGAAAATGACTTTTTTGCATGGGTAGCACTGATCTGTCTCCCTTTTTTTTCTTTTTCTATAAGGGCTAGGGGGTGGCAAAGCATCACAGAGAGGTGTGTAATAGCTCATTTAAAAGGGTATTAAATTTTTAAGTGCCCTTTTTAAGTGAACAGAAAGATTGGAGGGCTAATAGCCCCCCCCCCTCCCTACAGCCCTCTCTCCCCCAACAAGTCCTATATAAATTTTGAGATAGCCATTTTATTTAACATAGTTTGAAGGTCGAATATATATATGGTTTTGATGATGATATGGCCCTCCATAGTCCTGGGGAAGGGCTGTATGTGGTATCGGGAGTATCAATATCGCGTGTATGGGTATCGTGCGTATTGGTATCGCATGTATCGTATCGGGAATTTCGGTATCTGCTGTTGTTTTTTTTCAGTCATTTTCTAGGCTAATTTTTTTTAATCATGTCCCGGCAAGGCATCATGGTTGCAGCGGCAGCTGTAACCCAGTAAAGAGCGAATCACAGCCCATAGTAACTAAAAGCTAAAAAAACGCGTTTTGAAAAAAAACTGCCTGGTGAAAAAAAAAAAAAAAAAAAAATCCCATCTGACACTGACTCAGGAATGTTAACTGTTATTTCAGTTTGTCTTAAAAGTAAAAGTTTATTGCGAAAAGAAATTTATGGTGATTTCGAAAAAAAGCCTAAAACCCCTCGAATATGGTGTCAGATCAAAATGAAAAGTGTACCATTGGAATCAAAATGGTCAAAACCTTGCACCGGGAAGTTACAGTCCCCCTCCCTGAACAACAAGGAAAATCACTTTTTTGCATCGGTAGCACTGATCTGTCTCCCGTTTTTTTTTTTTTTGCTGTTTTTTTTTTTTTTTTTTTTTTCAACAGGTCTAGCGGGCTACTAAAACATCATAGAGAGATTCTTAATGGCTCATTTAAAAGCTGTTTCTCATATCTACGTACTTTTAAAATTTTGCCATCTGCAAGTGCCATATGGCACTAAAATGGCACTTTTTGTGCTATTTCTCAAACGGTTTCACCGTAAATAGGCTATATCAATCAACACGGTTTGAACTTCAAGAGTAGCTTGAAGCTTCTTGAATATCATTTTAAATTTGACTATAGGACCAGAGAAAATGACTTGGATTCAAAGATCCCTATCCCTGAGTTCATATCTGAGAATGGGGTTGAAATTACAAACGATTTCTTCGTACAGTTCATAGCATGTATGCTTACTTTATTTTCAATTTCCTTAGCTAAAACGTGTAGCGAATTAAAATCAACTTGGTGGACTGTGATGAAAAAGTTGAGAGCAATGGCTAATTAATAAAAAAAAAAAAGCCTAGAGGGGTTGCCTAAGCGACAGGCAAAACTGGCATAGGTCCTTTTTCAGAATTGTATAAAAAAGATGTCATTACACTTATTGATATATAGTCTATCATCCATCCATCTTTGGGCAGAACTAAGGTTGATAGGCATTGAGTAAGGGTAATTCAAATAGCATATCAGTTCTGTGAGCCATTTGAAGGCGATTGGAGACTCGAAATAACAAGTTTTTTTCAAAATATGAATGATGAATTGTTGAAAATTCGGTGTTCTTATATGGTATAAGAAAAATTGTATTCTAGGAAGTATTTTCAGTGTTAATTGCTAAACGTCTAAATGTGACCTACTTTCTTCTTATTCTCTAGGGAGTGTTTTCTGCTATTTATCAACTGTTTCGGCGAACAGCGGAAATACACTGTTCTTTGATTTAAGGGGGAATGCAAGTTTTTTATAAGCTGAGTAGGAAAAGAAAAACGGAAAAACTATTTATATATAAAAAAAAAACAATAAAAAAGCTAGAATGGTACTTAGGATGCAAAGTGGTTACAGCTTCTCTTCATAAGGGTTTAAAATTGAATTCGCGCCAAAAAAAAATATTATATTCGGAAGAAACCTAAAAAATAGGCATCGAGTGGTATGTTCACTTGAATCATAGGTCATATTTGTGAATATTTTCAACTGAAACTAAGAAGTGACATTAAAACTTAAAACGAGCGCACATTATTCCGTATAAATAGAAAAGATCGTGGCAGCGTTGTTTCTGCATTAGATTTTAATCAAAAACAAAAAAAGATTAATTTAAAAAAAACAAAGTTTTCTCCGAGGGAGTAAAGAGCGAAGTTGAAACTTAAAACGGACAAAAATTATTACTTCACAGCCTTTTTAATATATATTAACATAACTAATATAAATAGACCAACTAGTTATGTTTCCCTATGCTTTTAGGATTACACAAAACTAGCACTTTACTGAAAACACAAAATAATATAGGACTACATACAGTAAAAAGCAACCCAATTAAGGAAACTTTTTATAGAATCAAAATATTATCAATCCCTTTTAGGATCAATCCCTTTTAAGATAAAGCAAAAATCCATTTTAAGATTTTCTTCATTTTTTTTTTACGTTTAATTTGGTATCACTTCTGCACAATGGCTCAGTCCAATAACTGGCTCTCGTTTTGGCTCTGAAAAGGACATGTCTTGATTAGTTTGTGTACAAGTTCGAAGTAAGGCCATCTTGATAGTATTAGGACTATAGACTAGCTTTAGAATTGGTATCATAGCTTGAAATTCACTCTTGTATAGAGAGAAATAATCGGACTTCCAGAGTTCATATTATGTCTTATTTGATCTTCATTTCAAGTGATACTAAAGCATATTTCTTATAATTAAAGACTGTATATTACCCACTTTTGGTATTATAGCTGGTGAGAGCAAAATTCTGCTTGATAAATCAATCCAATATTCCTGTATGCTGTTCAATTACTTCGCGGTTATTAAAAAATATTTAGTTTTACGCTTATGTTTTTAAGATAATTTGAATTGTATACTGAAAGTTACTAATGTCGAAACTGGTGTAAGACTATGAAAAGCTTTATAGATTCGCTTAGTGTTGTCAGGCTAAATACTCATTTTTGACTCTTAAATCAATAATCATGTTTTTTATACTTGATTTTTGTCTTTGCAGTAAAGCGCTAGTGTTTTATAATCCTAAAAGCATAGGGAAACATAATTAGTTTGTTTATTTATACTATTTATATATAATATATATTAAATAGGCTGTGAAGTAATAATTTTTGTCCGTTTTAAGTTTCAACTTTGCTCTTTACTTCCCTCGGAAAAACTTTGTTTTTTTAAATTAATCTTAAAAGGGATTGATCCTAAAACGGATTGATAATATTTTGATTCTATAAAAAAGTGTCCTTAATTGGTTTGCTTTTAATTTGCTAAAAGTCCTATATTATTTTGTGTTTTCAGTAAAGCGCTAGTTTTGTATAATCCTAAAAGCATAGGGAAACATAAATAGCTAGTTTATTTATACTAGTTATAGTAATATATATTAAATAGGCTGTGAAGAAATAATTTTTTTCCGTTTTAAGTTTCAACTTTGCTACCTTACAAGTTGAGAGCCTTCGTTCTTTCTTGGGCTGAATCAAGAGATTCAGCCCAATGAAGTTGCACATAATATATAAAATTGAGCATTTAATGGCTTTGATGACATACATTTTATTGGAACTCGGATAAACTTCTGTGGGAACAGCGAGTCATCAAGGCTTTTAAGCAGAGAAGGCAACTTATCAACCTTTGTCAGATGTCTTCTTTCGGCTGAATCAAAAGGTTGCGCAAAAATCTATAAAATTGAGGATTAAGTGGGTTTGGTGACATACATATTATTGGAACGCGGATAAAGTTATGTGACAACCGTGAGCTGACCAAGGCTTATAAAAACAGAAGGCAACTTATTAAGCAAAGCCCTTTGGAGGCCCTCAGCAACATTTGAGAGTCTAACCTCACTAAAGACAGTTTGAGTTTTGGAACTGGCTATGCCAACTTATGGATACAGATATGCATGGTGTGTATTAGTATATATATATATATATATATATATATATATATATATATATATATATATATATATATATATATATATATATAATATATATATATATATATATATATATATATATATATATATATATATATATATATATATATATATATATATATATATATATATATATATATATATATATATATATATATATATATATATATATATATATATATATATATATATATATATATATATATATATATATATATATATATATATATATATAATATATATATATATATATATATATATATATATATATATATATATATATATATATATATATATATATATATATATATATATATATATATATATATATATATATATATATATATATATATATATATATATATATATATATATATATATATATATATATATATATATATATATATATATATATATATATATATATATATATATATATATATATATATATGAGTCAATGGATTGAATATGTTATTCTTCTTCTTCTCAGCAATTTTCGAAACAATTTATTCATGCTGAATCTCTTCTTCTGGACGCGCACCGGTAGATGTGAAGAAAAGTAAAAAAAAGGTCAAAAATTTCAAAATATCGTTTATGATATCGATATTAACTTATCTGATAAGAGAATATCTTTAAATGTGTTTTCTTCTGTCTATTTAAAGCTGATTGGAGAAACGAAAATTAAGACTCCTTTCCTTTGTATCTATACTCATTTTATTCCGGTATAATATTTACTATTGAACGTCAAGTAAGTCACCCGAATAAAGATATTATGAGTCCTAGGTGATGTAACAAAAATTTTGAGCCTACTCTTGAGGTTTTTTTTTTCAATTCAGTGCGTGAAAAAACACCCTCCACCAAATTTTTAACGCCTCACTGCCCCAATGCCTCAATGCCAACCCCTCAATGCCTCAATCGTTCTTTAGATTTTATCAAATAGAATTTTTTCAAATGAAAGTAGAAAGTGACGCTAAAACTTAAAATTCACTGACATTATTCCATATGTAACATGGCTGCCAATCCTCAACTCCCTGTTCTTTACGTATGTGTGATGTTAGGCTAAAAGAAATTACGTCTAATTCCAATTCAAGGGCCCTTCGAATCTGAGCAGTAGCTCATGAAAATTTAGGCCAAAAAATCCAATGTCGAAGTTCACCCCTCACACAGAAAAAAAAAAAAATGTTTGAGATTCAACAAGAATTGTTTGTAATGTTTATCAACAACAAAATTGGAATTTCAACATCTGAAAATCGGCGAACTGAATATTAAAGACCTTATTGGGAATATCCTGATAATTACTGAATTTCCAATTTGTTGAGAAACAAAAAATGTTGGTTTCCCATACCCGAATTGAATTTTCAATTTGATGACAAAACAACATGTTGGATTTTAATATCCTTATTGGATTTCTATTTTGTTTGTTGGATTTCGTCTTTCTTTAATTGGATTCCCATCACTAGCGCTGTTAAATTTAATAGGCCTAAAGTATAATTTCGAGGTTCTATTATTCGGCTTCTCTTCCTAGTTTTGAACCACCAACCATATTCTTTGTTGAATTTCCAGTTCTTCCATTGGAATTCCATCACTAGCGTTGTTCAGTCTCCTAAGCCAACACTTTAATAGGTACTGTTCTATTAGCTGGGAGACACGCGAGAAATAAAGTTTGGTTAATTCTAACGAAATAAAACAAAATAGGATAAAAGTATAATAGTTTAGAAACAAATGTTGGCTATATATTTGCACATTAGGGTGGTGGGGGTGAAGCTTAGCATATATTAAAAACGTAAACTAACCTTTCCTCCCCTAAACCCCAAAAAAACTAAAGTTTAAATATAGTTCCCAAAGTGAGAAACCCCTTGTTTATACAGCGTCAGATAGCAACTACCGGGTAATGCCTATCTGATATTTGCTTTTCTCGTGTGGCTGTCTCGCTTTTTCTCAGCTAATAGAACAGTACCCTTGAATATCTAGTTTTCATGATTCCCTTTCTAGTTTCAGAAGCACCAGTAGATTCAAATAAGTACTCATATATTTCACAAAAACAGAAAATTACAACAAAAAATTTCTCCCAGATAGTATGACACCCCTTGACGCCTGTATTTTTAATGGTAGAAATCAGCAGTTCGACAGCAAAAACAGCTGACCGACGGAGAAGCCCGGAGCCAGAAATACCTTCACATCAGGAAAAACTGTTTGACATACGAACCAGAAATAAAGATGAAATGAAATTAATACATAAACAAAAGAGAAAGGCTCCCTTCCCCCTTTTTTTAGAAGTCCAAGTCTGAGCGGTTGCAATAATTATGCTACGAATCCTGGCTTTTCTGATTATCTTTAACTTACCAATCAGATTGTATTGAAATCAATTTTCGAGTCAAAATTAGAACGAACTAAAATCCCTAAGCACAGGAGTTAGGTTGTTGCAATTAAAAGGAAATAAAATCAAATAATTCGCGGTAACGAACTGTAAGGTGCAACCCAGCTAAATAGTAGCCTAAACTCTAAAAAACAAAATTTTGGACCCAATAGATACGTCAAAAAAATTGAATTTTTTTTTATCCTGATTTCAAATATGTAAGTTTCATCAAGTTTAGTCTTACCTATCAGAAGTTACGAGCCTGAAAAAATGTGCCTTATTTTCAAAAAAGAGGGAAAACCCCCGCCCTAAAAGCCAAACAATTTTAATGAAAATTAGACCATCAGATTCAGCGTATCAGAGAACCCTAGTATAGACGTTTCAAGCTTTTATCTGCAAAAAATGTGGAACTTCGTATTTTTTGCCAGATAAAAAATTACGGATGCGTGTTTGTTTTTTTTTCCCCAAGGGTGATGGTATCGACCCAGTGGTCCTAGAATATCGCGATAGGGCCTCGTTCGAACGGATATTAAAAGTTCTTTTGCCCTTTTTAAGTGACCAAAAAGTTGGAGGGCAACTAGGCCCCCTCCAACATTCATTCTTTCCCAAAGTCACCGGATCAAAATTTTGAGATAGCCATTTTGTTCAGTATAGTCGAAAAACCTAAAAACTAAGTCTTTGAGGATGACTTAATCCCCAACAGTCCCGGGGGGAAGGGCTGCAAGTTATGAATTTTGCCCGTTGTTTTGGCTATTGAATAATTTACCCAGTTGCGAATACATATAGTATTGGTTATTGGGAAGTATACAGATGTATTCAGGGCGGATTTTTTTATGGTGGGGGGTAGGGGTAGGTAAAGGGGATAACGTGAGAGGATGTTTCTATGGAGAAATTATTCACGGGGAAGGGAATTTTCCATGAGGGGGGGGGGCAGATTTTCACCATTATTTAAAAACAATCAAGAATTAAATAAATAAAAAAAACAATTTTTTAAAACTGAAAGTAAGGAGCAACATTAAAACTTAAAACGAACGTAAATTATTATGTATATGAGGGTTTTCTCCCCTCATTAATACTTCACTCCTTATGCTAAAGTTTTTTTTAGTACTTTCAAAAGAGCTACTTATCAGGGGCAACACTATAGCGTCGCCAACAGTAAAGGCCATACGGCTCTATTGTTTTTTGTTTTTTTTTTTTTTTTTTCAGGAGGACTTCATATGGAAGGGGACGTCGCATAAGCTTCAAAGGGGACTCATTCTATTGAAAATCAAGAGCTCTAGCGCCCTTTTAAGAGTCAAAAGTGATCGAAGGGCAAACTAATCTATCCCTTCAAACCCTTTTTTCCAAGTCAGATAACAAGAACTCAGGTTTCGACACAACACCCCAGGGCCGGGGGGGTAGGCGTTGTAAGTTATTCCCTGGGGGCATATATGGTTCTTATGAAAGGGATGCTCGTTTAAACTTCAGAGAGGGCTCATTTGATTGGAAATAGAAAATTCGAGTCTACTTTTTAGGAGTCAAAACAGATCCGAGGGCAACTTGCCCCCCCCCCCCCACGCCTTTTTCCCCAAAACCATCCGATGAAAATTTTGAGATAACCGTTCTGTTAAAAATAGTTCAAAGGTTGGATAAGAAAAACACCGATGTCAATACAACCCCCCAGGGTCCCGGGGCAAGCGTTCTAAGTTATGCTTCATCTGAGGGAGTTTGATATACGGTTCTTATGAGAGGTAACCCCCTGCTCGTATAAACTTCATAGAGGGTTCATTTGTCATTACAACCCACCCATGGCCCAGGAAATTGAAAGTTTTAGCTATAAACAAGAGGGTTTTTAAATTGAAAGCCAAGAGATCGGAGGGCAGCTAAACCCCCTCCCCCGCCACTTCCTTTCCCCCCAAAATCCCATACGCTAAACATTTTGAGATGGCCATTTTTTAAAAAATAGTTAAAAAATTTGATAACAAAACTCCATTGTCAACATAGCCCTCCGGGCCTGGGGGTAAGCGTTGTACGTGTTGTCCTTGGGGCGTATATAGTTCTTATGAATAGGGTTGCTCATATAAACCTCAGAGAGGGCCCCTTTGACTGGAAATTAAAAGCTCTAGTTCACTTTTTCAGAGTCAAAGAGATCGGAGGCAAACAAGCTCCTCCCCCTTCCACGCCTTTTCCCCTCAAGCCCATCCGATAAAAATCTTGAGGTGAACTATTTTGTTAAAAATAGTTCAAACATCAGATATTAAAGCTCCGGGGTGGACACAGCCACCTAGGGCCCAGGAACAGGCATTGTGAGTTATGCCCTGGGGGTATATATGGTTTTTATTGAAGGGATGCTCGTATAACCTCCAGAGAGAGTTCATTTGATTGGAAATGGCAAGTTTCAGTTCACTTTTAAAGAGTCAGAAGAGATTAAAGGGCAATTAGCCCCTATCCCTACGCCCTTTTTTCCCCAAACCAATCCGATGAAAATTTTTCAGATTACCATTTTGTTTAAAATAGCTCGAAGGTCGGATAAGAAAAATTCCGGTGTCAATACAACCCCCCAGGACCCGGGGACAGGCGTTCTAAGTTATGCCCTGGGGGGGCATATATGGTTCATATGAAAGGGATGATCTTACAAACTTCATAGAGGTTTCATTTGATTGGAAATTGAAAGTTCTAGTTCACTTTTTAAGAGTCAAGAGATCGGAGGGCAAATAGCCCCCCCCCCTCCCCACGTACGTGACCTCCCAAGCCCATCCGCTAAAAATTTTGAGATAGCCATTTTCAAAAATAGTTCAAAAATTAGATAACAAAACTCCATTGTTGACACAAACCCCAAGGCTGGGGGGAGAGGTAGGCGTCGTATGTGTTGTCCTTGGGGGGGGGGGAGTATATGGTTCTTATGAAAGGTTTGCTCATATAAACTTCAGACAGGGCCCATTTCATTGTCAATTAAAAGTTCTACTTCACTTTTCAGAGTCAAAAGAGACCGGAGGGCAACTAGCCCCTCCCCTTCCACGCGTATTTCCCGCAAGCCCATCCGGTAAAAATTTTGAGGTGTCTTTTTTGCTAAAAATAGTCCAAACATCCAATATTAAAGCTCCAGGGTCAACCCAACCACCCTGGGCACAGAGACAGGCGTTGTAAGTTATGCCTTGGGGGTATATATGGTTCTTATTGAAGGGATGCTCGTTTAAACTTCAGAGAGGGCTCATTTGATTGAAAATGGAAATTTCTAGTTCACTTTTAAAGGGTAATTATCGAAGGGTAATTAGTCTCTCCCCCAACGACCTATTCCCCAAAACCCATCCGATAAAAATTTTGAGATTGTCATTTTTGTTAAAGATGGTTCAAACATCAAATAATAAAAACTCCGAGAGTGACACAAACTCATTTTTTACTTTGATAATAATATTGATACTTTGATGAACAGTTCATGTTGAAAAAAAGTTTGATTTTGAAATAAGAAATTCTTAAAACCTTTAAACTTTTTGCAGTCAAAAACGAACACAAATTAATTGAAAAAAAATCCAAAAAAAGAAGTTTTTCGAAGAAAAGTAAAGGCCATTTTAAACTTATGATCAACAGATCCAAATACCTGTTAAAATTCAAACTCAAAACGACCAGAAATTACTATTAAAGGAATAAATGAAACCCAAAACGAACAAAAATTAAATAAACAATCACAGCAAAAACCATACAAAAAGAAATAATCTAAATTAATAAATAAATCTCAAAAGCCAGTAATGCTTAAATTGGATATGCAAATCACGGTTAAAACGAAAAAAAAATATTTTTGCAATTGTAGTATAAATGAAACCCAAAACGAACAGAAATTAAATAAACAATCAATGCAAACAAACATACAATAGATACTAATGTAAATGAATAAATAAATCTTAAAGCGAGTGAAACTTAAAGTGAATATGCAAATCAAGCTTAAAACGAACAAAATCACTACAAACAAGAGTTTGGGTATCACCTCCTTCTCTCACTGAAAATTTTAAAACCTACTACATCATTCTCGTAGCTAAGATGTGCAAAAGTTAAATTTTGATTTCAATTGTCGTTATTTAGTGGGCGGTACTCTTTTTCAAATTTAGGTAGTCCGGGGTATGCTATTAAATGTAAAGATCGAGTAAGAGATATCAACAAAGAATATGGTTGGTGGTTCAAAAACTAGGAAGAGAGTCCGAATAATAGAACCTCGAAACTAGACTGTAGGCTTAACATATTGAACAGCGCTAGTGATGGAAATCCAATTAAAGAACATGAAATCCAACAAACAAAACAGAAATCCAATAAGGATCTTAAAATCTAACATTTTGTTTTGTCAACAAATTGAAAATTCAATTAGGGTATGGGAAACCAACATTCTTGTTTCTCGACAAATCGGAAATTCAATCATGATAAGGATATTCCCAGTAAGGTCGTTAATATTCAATTCGCCGATTTTTAGGTGTTGAAATTCCAATTTTGTTGTTGATAAACATTACAAACAATTTTTGTTGAATCTCAAACAATTTTTGTGTGTGTGAGAAGTGAACTTCGATATTGGATTTTTTGGCCTAAATTTACATGAGCTACTGCTCAGACACGAGGGGCTCTTGAATTGGAATTAGACATAATTTCTTTTAGCCTAACATCACACATACGTAAAGAACAGGGAGTTGATGATTGGCAGCCATGTTAAATACGGAATAATCTCAGTGTATTTTGATTTAAAGAGCTATTAAAGTAAAGAGCGAGAATAAAAACTCAAATAAAAATAAACAGTTCTGCACATGAGAGATGCTACCCATTCCCATGGTTCCTCTTACTGCTAAAACAACATCCCAATCCTTTAAAAACAAACAGTTCACAGACAAGAATTGGTCAATTGGAATAAGAAGGTTTTTTTATTAAAGCGCTATGAGACTTCAATGCATAGAGCAATTAAATCCTTAAGATATATCCCCCTCATGCAAAGAAAAAAATATTTTAGGTTATATTGTTTTTTTTTTCTTTCTTTTTCAGAAAAGTACAAATAACACCTTTTGTGATATTTTTGATTCATGTAGTTGCTTATTTTCACTATTGTATTTATTGGATATCATTTATTCATTCACAGCATATTATTTTCTTTATTGTGTTGGCACACAGAGTTTGGAATATTGTATAACTTACTTTATGTTCATTTTAGAGTTCTGATACCCTGAAATCATCAAATTACTTTTATAAAGAGATAACTGATTCCATTTTTTTTTTAATATTGTAAGATTATCAGAGGCAGCGCAATGGCGCTGCCTAAGTAAAGAACAATTTTGCCATAATGTATTATGTTTTGTTTCTTTAGACCGGGGCACATATCGAAGGAGTTGTCACAGAAACTTCCAAAAGGGCACATTCGAGTGTAAATTGGAAGGACTTGTGCCCTTTTTAGCAGTTGAAAGTGATTGGAGGACAATCAACACCACTCCCACGCTCGCCATTTCCTCAAAACACATCCAAACAAAATTTAAGATAGCCATTTTGTTCAACGTAGTTGAAAGGTCAGGAAATTATGTCTTTGAGGATGATCCCCCCCCCAACCTCCCCAGAGCCCTAAGGGCAAGGGTTGTAAGTTATGCCCTGAGGGCATTTAAGGTTCATATAGAAAGCGTTGTCGTAGAAACTTCAAAAAGGGCTCATTCGATTGGAAATTGAAAGGGCTAGTGCCCTTTTTAATTGTCAAAAGTGGTTGAAGGGCAACTAACCCCTTCTCACGGCCACCATTTCCCCAAACACATCCAATCAAAATTTTGAGATAGTCATTTTGTTCAACGTAGTTGAAAGCTCTGGAAATTAGGTCTTTGAGGTGACAATCCCTCCCCCTACAGGCCTCAGGGCAAGGGTTGTAAGTTATGCCCTGGGGCCATATAAGGTTTTTATATAAAGCGTTGTCGTAGTAGAACTTCAATAAGGGCTCATCCGATCGGAAATTGAAAAGGGCTAGTGCTCTTTTTAATCGTCGAAAGTGATTGGAGGGCAACTAAACTCCCCTCCTCATGCCTATCATTTCCTCAAACACATCCAATCAAAATTTTGAGATTGCCATTTTGTTTAACGTAGTTTTGAAAGGTCTGGACATTATGTTTTCGAGGATGAAACTCCCCATACAGCCCTCATGGCAAGGGTTGTAAGTTACGCCCTGGGGCATATAAGTTTTTTTTTATAGAAAACGGTGTCGTAAAAAAAATCAAAAAGGACTCATTAAATTGCAAAATTGAAAAGGCTAGTGCCCTTTTTGGTAGGTGACAGTGGTTTGAGGGCAATTAACCCCCTTCCCACGCACACCATTGCCCCAAGCACATCCAATCAAAATTTTGAGACAGCCATTTTGTTCAACGTAGTTACAAGTTTTGGAAATTAGGCATTTGAGGCTGACAACCTCCCCCCACATCCCTCAGGGCCAGGGTCATCAGTTATGCCCTGGGGGTATCTAAGGTTGTTTTTCTTATAGAAAGTGCTGTCGTAGAAACTTCAAAAAGGGATCATTTGGTTGGAAATTGTTAGGATTAGTGCCCATTTTAGTAGTCGAAAGTGGTTGAAAGGCAACTAACCCCACTCTCCCGCCCACGTTTTCCACAAATACATCCAATCAAAATTTTGGGATAGCCATTTTGTTCAACGTAGTTGGAACGTTTGGAAATGTTTTCTTTGAGGATGCCGCTCGCCCCACAGCCCCCAGGGCAAAAGTTTTAAGTTATGCCCTGGGGGCATATAAGGCTTTTATAGAAAGTATTGTCGTAGAAACTTCAAAAAAAGCTTATCCGATTTAAAAATTGAAAGGGCTAGTGCCCTTTTTAGTAGTCGAAAGGTATTGGAGGGCAACTAGCCCCCCTCTGACGCCCACCATTTCCCCGAACACATCCAATCAAAATTTTGAGATAGCCATTTTGTTTAACTTAGTTGAAAGGTCCAGAAATTATGTCTTTGAGGATGATGAAACCATCCACAGCCTCCCCACAAACCATCCCACGCCTATCATTTACCAAAATACTTCCGATCAACATTTTGAAATATCCCTTTTGTTTAACGTAGTTGAAGGTTCAGAAAATTACGTTTTTTAGTATGACAGCCCCCTCACAGCCCTCAAGATGTAAGTTATAAGGTTGTACATCATGCCCTGGGGCATATTAAGTTTTTATAGAAAGCGTTGTCATAAAAAATTCAAAAAGAGCTTATTCGATTAGAAATTGCGAGGGTTATTGTCCCTTTTAATAGTCGAAGGTATTCGGAGGTAGAATCATTCCCCCCCCCCGCCCATCGTTTCCCCAAACATTTCCGATGACTATTTTAATGTAGCCATTTTTTTAGCGTAGTTGAAAGGCCTGGAAATTATGTCTTTGAGGAGGACACCCCCCATAACCTTGAGGACAAGGGTCATAAGTGGTCATAAGTTATGCCCTTGGGGCATATAAGGTTTTTATTGAAAGTTTCGTCGTAGAAGCTTCAGAAAGGGCTTTTTTCGATTGCAAATTGAGAGGACTGATGTCTTTTTCATTAGTCGAAAGTGATCAGAGGGCAAATGATCCTCCCACGCCAATCGTTTCTCCAAACACTTCCAATCAAAATTTTTAGATAGCCATTTTGTTCAACGTGTTTGAAAGGTCTGGAAATTCTGTCTTTGAGGATTACAAATCCTCAAACAATCCTCAAAGACAGAATTTAAAAGGGTGTATGTTGTTAAAAATTGCTGAAAAGTTTTCTCCAGCATACAAATAGCAGGCCAAACTATAAAGTCTTAAAAAACAAAAAGATTTAAAGTATGATTTTCTTTTTCCCTGAAAAGACTGTGTCAATATAAAACAAACAGAAATTAATTAATAAAAACTTTTTTCACAAAATAAGTTTTTCAAAGAAAAGTAAAGAACTCCATTAAATAAAAATGAACAAAAATAAAATCAAATAATCTACCAAGCGTGAAACTCCCACAAATCAGCATCGATAAATAAAATGAAACCCAAAACGAACAGAAAATAACAATAGATAACCGAGTCAAACTTAAAACGAGCAGAAATTAACATAAGTTGGGCGCAAAACCCCTATGCCTTCCCAAGTCCAGATCAAAATTTGCACTTTACTGAAAAATACAAATGAATGTGAAATGTCAGTTTAATATACATATACTGATATTTAGTAATCGAAATGTTAATATTATTTGATTTATTAAAGTTATAAAAGTTAAAAATATTTATATTTTTTTAAGTAAAGTGCAAATTTTGTTTTAGCCTTGGGAAGGCATAGGGGTTTTGCACCCAACTTATGTTAATTTCTGCTCGTTTTGAGTTTGACTTGGTTATTTATTGTAACTTCGGTGGGTTTTGGGTTTCATTTATTTATTGATGCTGTTTTGTGGTAGTTTCACGCTTGGTGGATTGTTTGATTTTATTTTGCTCGTTGTTTGTTTATTGGAGTTCTTTACTTTTCTTTGAAAAACTTATTTTTTGACAAAAATTTTTAATTAATTAAGTTAAAAGGAGGAAAAAATGTGCTGATGGTTTTGGGCGAAAAATGTCAAAAAAAGGTATTATCTGACAGTGATGTTTGCGCAACACCTAAAGTGTGTGCTGCCATTAAGTTAAAGAAATACAATATAAATGTTGTATGTTTCGGGTGAAAAATAAAATCGCAAAAAAGTATTACATGACAGTGTTGCACAATCATTACGTAAGGTGTGATCTGTCGTTAAGTTACAAGCGGGAATTCTCCCATGGGTTCCTGTCGCAGGGTTACATAAAATTGCGTCAAGCATATTAGACTTGAGCGTTTGAAATGGGGTAAGTCTTGTGACTTCATTAGAGTCCAGATTGGCGTGTCGTGACCGCATTGTGTAGGTGTGATGGCTTGAGGGGTTGGTAGCTCCACTTATCTAACCCTTTAAAGCACAGGGGTGTGTGGCTAGACAAAACATGCGATTGAATTGGGGGTGTGAACCATGACTTCAGAGGGCTCGTCACTGAAATACACACAGGGGTGTTTTGGGTGACGAAGCATGTGCCTGAAATAGGAGTTGTGTACCATGACGTCAGAGGGCTCCACTAGAAACAGCTGACCGCATTGTACAGGTGAGAGGGAGTCTATTTATTTGAACTTTTGCATTATCCTGACCACACTCCAAGTAATTGAAACACCCAAGAATTTTACCTAGAAACAGGGCGTGCTTGGAATCTTTCCATGGTTGCAAATCTTGCCAGATAGAAACACGGGTGTGCTCGGAATCTTGCCAAGGGGTGGGAATCTTGCCGTGGTTCTCACGATAATTCTATAGGAAAAGGAAGGGCATGCGCTCGGAATCTTGCCAGCTAGAAACAGGTGTGTCGTGTGAAGTCAGAGAGTATGCGGTTGGAATCTTGCAGGGGCTCTCATGAGGTTATTTCCAGTTGACCGCATTGTACAGTTGCAAGGGATTAGGAGCTCCATTCCCCTTGTTGATTGCCCTATTTATTGCTACTTGTCTATTATCCCAACCAAACTCCAATTAATTATATTGAAACATCCGGGACTCTTGCCTAGAAGCAAAATTGCAGCACCTGGTCACCAAAAGAGGGATGCACCGTTAAAACTTCTTCTTGCGCCGTTAAAGAATTGGAAGAAAGGAGTAGCGCCTAGGGATGACTTTATATCAATGGAGGCACAACTACTGGGGGTTGTCTTCATCACAGATATAATTTCCAAAGCCTTTAACTACGATAAATAAAATCATTATCTACAAATGTTGATTGGAGGTGTTAAGGCAAATGCTGATCGTGAAAGGGGGGGCTGTTTGCTCTCAAATCTCTTTGGCTCTTAAAAAGGGCACTATAAATTCAAATTTCAAATCAAATAAGCCCATCTGATGTTTATACGACTACCCATTCAATAAAAACCTTATTTGCCCTCATAAAATAACTTACAACCCTATCCCCAGGGCACTGGAGGATTGTGTTGTCCCTAGAGACATTATTATATGTTCTATGAACTATTTATACATATTAGCCACATAACCATAATCGCTGTGTACGCTCTGATAAGGGATAGCAGTGACGCGGTCAAAGATGCCTTTTATTATGACCTACAAAGGACCATCTACAAGACACCAAGGCGTGATATGCTCTTTGTCGCTGGAGACAGGAACGGCCGGCTTGGCAGAGTAGACCCCGACACAGCAGTAGTTATTGGCCGCCACACTGTTGGTAAAAGATACATCAATGGAGAAAGGCTCTTACAGCTAGCTTGATACAACAACTTATGCGTAACAAACACTCTCTTTGAGCACAAGAGACTCGACCTCGTAACATGGCGTTCAAACGATGGCGTAACAACAGTTCAGATTGACCACATCTTAGTCAGCAGAAAATGGAGGAGCTCCTGCACAGATACCCAGGTATACAGAGGAGCAGACACAGGGTCTTTAAATGGATCTGATCACTATCTTCTCACTTGGAAAGTCCATTACCTTCTTAGTAGACAGAAGCAACAGAAGGCAGGGAAGCGCTCCGATGTGTCGAAACTAAGATGCCCGGAAATTAAAGCCGACTTCGAGTTAAAGTTAAGCAACCGGTTCGAAGCCTTGAACCGTCTTTCACATGTCGACGAAGAATGGACGCAGATAAAAATTGCGACACAAGACGTAGCTGAGGAGGTGCTTGGTCACACAAAACGAAAAACAACGAGCCTGGATCTCTGACCACCCCACAGAACTTGTTGAGACGAAGTATTCCCTTGTGGGAGGTGGAAAAGAACCCTTAAAAGTAGCCGGCAAAGCAGTTAAACAGTCACTGGAACGGGACAGAGAAAAGTACTGGTCAGATATGGCAAATGAATTGGAACAAGCGTCCAAAAACCACAACAGCAGGAAAATTTTCAAACTCCTGAAAGAAGTGACAGGAAAAGCTCCTGTAGCGGTTGACACACTGAAAGATAAGTCTGGAGAACCCATCCGAACAGAAGAAGGACGCATGGAACGCTGGCGAGAGCATTTTTCTGAGCTACTGAACCCTGTCAAACCCCCGTGCAATCTACCCGCCTTCTTGAGTGCTGATAGAGAGCCCTACGCAATAAACCTCGATCCGCCAAGTATTACGGACGTACAAAAAGCGCTAGAGTGCACGAAAAACAATAAAACTCCAGGAGAGGATGGGATCCCTTCTGAAATGTTCAAGTCCTCACCAACTCTACTATGCAGCCCAACCAACCTGTTTGTCCAGGTATGGACAAACAGGTATGGACCTTCCCAAAAGACTGGAAAGTATCAGTCCTCCTTCCGCTACACAAAAAAGGAGATAAGGCCATTTGCGGAAACTATAGAGGTATCTCCCTGATCGACGATGCCATGAAGATCTTCTGCGTCATTCTTCTGAATGGATTCAAAGACGCACATGACAAGTTAACCCGTCCTGAACAAGTGGGCTTCAGACCAGGCAGAGGCTGTCCAGAACAGATATTGACGATTCGTCTCATCCTTCAGCAGTAGAGCAGGTTTCGTCTACCCCTTCTCATAGCCTTTATTGACTTTGTAGCTGCTTTTGATTCACTCACCAGAGAGGAGCTTTGGAGAATTGTGGCTGAAGACGGTACGCCACAAGATACCAATGAGGTACTCCGAAGTGCGTATAAAGACACTGAGAATTAAATCCGTATTTCCGTCAATTACACCCCTAAGTTTCTAGTTGAGTTTGGGGTAAATCAGGGATGCCCCCTTTTGCCTATATTTTTCAACTACGCGATAGACTGGATCATGAATAATGCAATGAGAAACCATAGCGGAATAGTTTTCAGACAAATAGCTGGTTGCCTCTAGTCCCTGACAGATTTGGACTTCGCAGACGACGTTGCTGAGCTCGAAACCACTGCCGACAGCTTGCAAGGTATAACCGACGATAGCTCTGAGGTTTCAAAGGGCACCAGACTGATCATCAGTGGTGCAAAGACCAAAGTACTGGCTTTCAACCAACCTACTCCTTGCCAGGCTACCCTTGACGGCGAGCCAGTAGAAAACGTCCAGGAATTCAAGTATCTTGGCTCTATCATTACACCAGATGGCAGAGCTGAAAGGGATATTTCTGCCCGCATAGCAAAAGCCTGGGGAGTCTTTACTAATCTGTAAAAAGCCCTACGGACCAGACGGGAGATCTCAACCGAAATAAAAGTCAGAATCTATGTTGCAACCGTTCAAACAGTACTACTTTATGCTTGCGAGTCATGGCCGATCAAGGCTGAAGACGCGAGATGTTTGGATGTGTTCGACCACCGCTGCCTAGATAGGACAGGATTTCCAATAGTGAAGTAAGGAGTCGCTGAAGCCAATCAGAAGAGCTATCGCTTATCAGTAAAAACGTCTCCTGAAGCTCCTCGGCCACACATTGCACCGTCCCAAAGACACGATATGTCGAGGTTTCCTTGTCTGCGAACCAGCCCCCTCCTGGAAACGTAAACCAGGAGGACGAAAGAAGAACCTGTGGCAAAATATAAAGGAGGACCTGGAACCGTGGGGAGGATGCAGGAGACACGGTCGGAGATAGGACAAAGACTGGCTAAAGATCGCCGGAGAAACTGCAGCCGACAGGTCCAAGTGGTCGTCGGAAGTCATTCCAAGATCCCTTGGTGCCGGGCAGGACAGTTCATCGCCTGGTTCCCTCCGAAAGTAAAAGAAAGTAAGTATTATAAACTATTTTGAGAAAAATCGCTATCTAATAATTTCAATCAGATGCGTTTGGTGAAAGGAGGGGCTATAGAAGAGGGGTGGGGACAAAATATCATCCATCCCTTTTTACGCTTTAAAGGAACAAGAACTTTCAATTTTCAACCAAATGAGCCTCTTCTAAAGTTAGACAACCATCCTTCCATTAAAACCTTAATACTTTCTGGACAAAGTTTACAACCCTTTCCTTCTAATCTCTGGGGTTTGTTTCAATCCTAAAAGTCTTGCTATATGATATTTAGAGTAATTTGAACAGAATGGCTATCTCAAGGTTTCCATTAGATGCATTTAGGGACAATACGACGTGTTCGTGTGTGTGTGGGGGGGGGGGGGGTAGCTGTCCTCCGATTACTTTTACTCTTAAAAAGAGCACTAAAGCGTCAATTACAAATCCAAAGAGTCCCCTACGTAGTTTATATGACCACGCTTTCTATAAAAACCTTATATTCCCCCAGGGAATAATTACAATCCTTGCCCTAAGGCTGGAGGGATTTGTAATCCTCAAAGAAAGAATTTCCAGACCTTTCAAACACGTTGAACAAAATGGCTATCTAAAAATTTTGGTTGGAAGTGTTTGGAGAAACGATTGGCGTGGGAGGATCATTTGCCCTCTAATCACTTTTGACTAATAAAAAAACATCAGTCCTCTCAATTTGCAATCGAAAAAGCCCTTTCTGAAGCTTCTACGACGAAACTTTCAATAAAAACCTTATATGCCCAAGGGCATAACTTATGACCCTTGTCCTCAAGGCTATGGGGGGTGTCCTCCTCAAAGACATAATTTCCAGGCCTTTCAACTACGCTAAAAAAAAAATGGCTACATTAAAATAGTCATCGGAAATTTTTGGGGAAACGATGGGCGGGGGGGGGGGAATGATTCTACCTCCGAATACCTTCGACTATTAAAAGGGACAATAACCCTCGCAATTTCTAATCGAATAAGCTCTTTTTGAATTTTTTATGACAACGCTTTCTATAAAAACTTAATATATGCCCCAGGGCATGATGTACAACCTTATAACTTACATCTTGAGGGCTGTGAGGGGGCTGTCATACTAAAAAACGTAATTTTCTGAACCTTCAACTACGTTAAACAAAAGGGATATTTCAAAATGTTGATCGGAAGTATTTTGGTAAATGATAGGCGTGGGATGGTTTGTGGGGAGGCTGTGGATGGTTTTATCATCCTCAAAGACATAATTTCTGGACCTTTCAACTAAGTTAAACAAAATGGCTATCTCAAAATTTTGATTGGATGTGTTCGGGGAAATGGTGGGCGTCAGAGGGGGGCTAGTTGCCCTCCAATACCTTTCGACTACTAAAAAGGGCACTAGCCCTTTCAATTTTAAATCGAATAAGCCTTTTTTGAAGTTTCTACGACAATACTTTCTATAAAAGCCTTATATGCCCCCAGGGCATAACTTAAAACTTTTGCCCTGGGGGCTGTGGGGCGAGCGGCATCCTCAAAGAAAACATTTCCAAACCTTCCAACTACGTTTGAACAAAATGGCTATCCCAAAATTTTGATTGGATGTATTTGTGGAAAACGTGGGCGGGAGAGTGGGGTTAGTTGCCTTTCAACCACTTTCGACTATTAAAAATGGCACTAATCCTAACAATTTCCAACCGAATGAGCCCTTTTTGAAGTTTCTACGACAGCACTTTCTATAAGAAAAACAAACCTTAGATACCCCCAGGGCATAACTGATGACCCTGGCCCTGAGGGATGTGGGGGGGGGGGGGGGGTTGTCAGCCTCAAATGCCTAATTTCCAAAACTTGTAACTACGTTGAACAAAATGGCTGTCTCAAATTTTTGATTGGATGTGCTTGGGGCAATGGTGTGCGTGGGAAGGGGGTTAATTGCCCTCAAACCACTGTCACCTACCAAAAAGGGCACTAGCCTTTTCAATTTTGCAATTTAATGAGTCCTTTTTGATTTTTTTACGACACCGTTTTCTATAAAAAAAAAATTATATGCCCCAGGGCGTAACTTACAACCCTTGCCATGAGGGATGTATGGGAAGTTTCATCCTCGAAAACATAATGTCCAGACCTTTCAACTACGTTAAACAAAATGGCAATCTCAAAATTTTGATTGGATGTGTTTGAGGAAATGATAGGCATGAGGAGGGGAGTTTAGTTGCCCTCCAATCACTTTCGACGATTAAAAAGAGCACTAGCCCTTTTCAATTTCCGATCGGATGAGCCCTTATTGAAGTTTCTACGACAACGCTTTATATAAAAACCTTATATGGCCCCAGGGCATAACTTACAACCCTTGCCCTGAGGCCTGTAGGGGGAGGGATTGTCACCCTCAAAGACCTAATTTCCAGAGCTTTCAACTACGTTGAACAAAATGACTATCTCAAAAATTTTGATTGGATGTGTTTGGGGAAATGGTGGCCGTGAGAAGGGGTTAGTTGCCCTTCAACCACTTTTGACAATTAAAAAGGGCACTAGCCCTTTCAATTTCCAATCGAATGAGTCCTTTTTGAAGTTTCTACGACAACGCTTTCTATAAGAACCTTAAATGCCCTCAGGGCATAACTTACAACCCTTGCCCTTAGGGCTCTGGGGAGGTGGGGGGATCATCCTCAAAGACATAATTTCCTGACCTTTCAACTACGTTGAACAAAATGGCTATCTTAAATTTTGTTTGGATGTGTTTGAGGAAATGGCGAGCGTGGGAGTGGTGTTGATTGTCCTCCAATCACTTTCAACTGCTAAAAAGGGCACAAGTCCTTCCAATTTACACTCGAATGTGCCCTTTTGGAAGTTTTCTGCGACAACTCCTTCGATATTTGCCCCGGTCTAAAGAAACAAAAACATAATACATTATGGCAAAAATTGTTCTTTACTTAGGCAGCGCCATTGCGCTGCCTCTGATAATCTTACAATATTAAAAAATATGGAATCAGTTATCTCTTTATAAAAGTAATTTGATGATTTCAGGGTATCAGAACTCTAAAATGAACATAAAGTAAGTTATACAATATTCCAAACTCTGTGTGCCAACACAATAAAGAAAATAATATGCTGTGAATGAATAAATGATATCCAATAAATACAATAGTGAAAATAAGCAACTACATGAAACAAAAATATCACAAAAGGTGTTATTTGTACTTTTCTGAAAAAGAAAGAAAAAAAAAACAATATAACCTAACATATTTTTTCTTTGCATGAGGGGGATATCCCTTAAGGATTTAATTGCTCTATGCATTGAAGTCTCATAGCGCTTTAATAAAAAAACCTTGTTATTCCAATTGACCAATTCTTGTCTGTGAACTGTTGTTTTTAAAGGATTGGGACACGAAGTCATTTTTTAGCAGTAAGAGGAACCAGGGGACGATGGGTAGCATGTCTCATGTGCAGAACTGTTTATTTTTATTTTGAGTTTTTATTCTCGCTCTTTACTTTAATAGCTCTTTAAATCAAAATACACTGAGATTATTCCGTATTTAACATAGCTGCCAATCATCAACTCCCTGTTCTTAACGTATGTGTGATGTTAGGCTAAAAGAAATTATGTCTAATTCCAATTCAAGAGCCCCTCGTGTCTGAGCAGTAGCTCATGTAAATTTAGGCCAAAAAATCCAATATCGAAGATCACTTCTCACACACACAAAAATTGTTTGAGATTCAACAAAAATTGTTTGTAATGTTTATCAACAACAAAATTGGAATTTCAACACCTAAAAATCGGCGAATTGAATATTAACGACCTTACTGGGAATATCCTTATCATGATTGAATTTCCGATTTGTCGAGAAACAAGAATGTTGGTTTCCCATACCCGAATTGAATTTTCAATTTGTTGACAAAACAAAATGTTAGATTTTATGATCCTTATTGGATTTCTATTTTGTTTGTTGGATTTCATGTTCTTTAATTGGATTTCCATCACTAGCGCTGTTCAATATGTTAAGCCTAAAGTCTAGTTTCGAGGTTCTATTATTCGCCTCTCTTCCTAGTTTTGAACCACCAACCATATTCTTTGTTGATATCTCTTACTCGCTCTTTACATTTAATAGCATACCCCGGGCTACCTAAATTTGAAAAAGAGTACCGCCCACTAAATAACGACAATTGAAATCAAAATTTAACTTTTGCACATCTTAGCTACGAAAATGATGCAGTAGGTTTTAAAATTTTCAGTGAGAGAAGGAGGTGATACCCAAACTCTTGTTTGTAGTGATTTTGTTCGTTTTAAGCTTGATTTGCATATTCACTTTAAGTTTCACTCGCTTTAAGATTAATTTATTCATTTACATTAGTATCTATTGTATGTTTGTTTGCATTGATTGTTTATTTAATTTCTGTTCGTTTTGGGTTTCATTTATACTACAATTGCAAAATATTTTTTTTTTCGTTTTACGCGTGATTTGCATATCCAATTTAAGCATTACTGGCTTTTGAGATTTATTTATTAATTTAGATTATTTCTTTTTGTATGGTTTTTGCTCTGATTGTTTATTTAATTTTTGTTCGTTTTGGGTTTCATTTATTCTTTAATAGTAATTTCTGGTCGTTTTGAGTTTGAATTTTAACAGGTATTTGGGTCTGTTGATCATAAGTTTAAAATGGCCTTTACTTTTCTTCGAAAAACTTCTTTTTTGGATTTTTTTTCAATTAATTTGTGTTCGTTTTTGACTGCAAAAAGTTGAAAGGTTTTAAGAATTTCTTATTTCAAAATCAAACTTTTTTTCAACATGAACTGTTCATCAAAGTATCAATATTATTATCAAGTAAAAAAAATGAGTTTGTGTCACCCTCGGAGTTTTTATTATTTGATGTTTGAACAATCTTTAACAAAATGACAATCTCAAAATTTTTATCGGATGGGTTTTGGGGAATAGGTCGTTGGGGGAGAGACTAATTACCCTTCGATCTCTTTTGACCCTTTAAAAGTGAACTAGAAATTTCCATTTTCAATCAAATGAGCCCTCTCTGAAGTTTAAACGAGCATCCCTTCAATAAGAACCATATATACCCCAAGGCATAACTTACAACGCCTGTCTCTGTGCCCAGGGTGGTTGGGTTGACCCTGGAGCTTTAATATTGGATGTTTGGACTATTTTTAGCAAAAAAGACACCTCAAAATTTTTACCGGATGGGCTTGCGGGAAATACGCGTGGAAGGGGAGGGGCTAGTTGCCCTCCGATCTCTTTTGACTCTGAGAAAGTGAAGTAGAACTTTTAATTGACAATGAAATGGGCCCTGTCTGAAGTTTAAATGAGCAAACCTTTCATAAGAACCATATACTCCCCGCCCCCCCAGGACAACACATACGACGCCTACCTCTCCCCCCAGCCTGGGGTTTGTGTCAACAATGGAGTTTTGTTATCTAATTTTTGAACTATTTTTAAAAATGGCTATCTCAAAATGTTTTTAGCGGATGGGCTTGGGAGGTCACGTACGTGGGGAGGGGGGGGGGCTATTTGCCCTCCGATCTCTTGACTCTTAAAAAAGTGAACTAGAACTTTCAATTTCCAATCAAATGAAACCTCTATGAAGTTTGTAAGATCATCCCTTTCATAAGAACCATATATGCCCCCAGGGCATAACTTAGAACGCCTGTCCCCGGGTTCTGGGGGGTTGTATTGACACCGGAGTTTTTCTTATCCGACCTTCGAGCTATTTTAAACAAAATGGTAATCTGAAAATGGTAATCTGAAAAAATTTTCATCTTTAAAAGGATTGGTTCTGGGGTTATACGAAAAAAAAACCATATATACCCCCAGGGGCGTAGGGATAGGGAACTATTTTTAACTAATTAGCCCTTTAATCTCGTTCTGACTCTTTTGACTCTGAAGTGAACTGAAACTTGCCATTTCCAATCAAATGAACTCTCTCTGGAGGGGGAAAGGAAGTGGCTATACGAGCAAAACCTCTCATAAGAACCGTATATACCCCCCCAGGGCATAACTTAGAACGCTTGCCCCGGGACCTGGGGGGTTGTATTGACACCGGTGTTTTTCTTATCCAACTTTGAACTATTTTTAACAGAAACGGTTATCTCAAAATTTTCATCGGATGGTTTTGGGGAAAAAGGCGTGGGGGGGGGGCAAGTTGCCCTCGGATCTGTTTTGACTCCTAAAAAGTAGACTCGAATTTTCTATTTCCAATCAAATGAGCCCTCTCTGAAGTTTATACGAGCATCCCTTTCATAAGAACCATATATGCCCCCAGGGAATAACTTACAACGCCTACCCCCGGCCCCTGGGGTGTTGTGTCGAAACCTGAGTTCTTGTTATCTGACTTGGGAAAAAAGGGTTTGAAGGGATAGTTGCCCTTCGATCACTTTTGACTCTTAAAAAGGACGCTAGAGCTCTTGATTTTCAATAGAATGAGTCCCCTTTGAAGCTTATGCGACGTCCCCCTTCCATATGAAGTCCTCCTGAAAAAAAAAAACAACAAAAAAACAATAGAGCCGTATGGCCTTTACTGTTGGCGACGCTATAGTGTTGCCCCTGATAAGTAGCTCTTTTGAAAGTACTAAAAAACTTTAGCATAAGGAGTGAAGTATTAACGAGGGGGAGAAAACCCTCATATACATAATAATTTATGTTCATTTTAAGTTTTAATGTTGCTCCTTACTTTCAGTTTAAAAAAAATTGTTTTTTTTATTTAATTCTTGATTGTTTTTAAATAATGGTGGAAAATCTGCCCCCCCCTCATGGAAAATTCCCTTCCCCGTGAATAATTTCTCCATAGAAACATCCTCTCACGTTATCCCCTTTACCTACCCCTACCCCCCACCATAAAAAATCCGCCCTGAATACATCTGTATACTTCCAAATAACCAATACTATATGTATTCGCAACTGGGTAAATTATTCAATAGCCAAAACAACGGGCAAAATTCATAACTTGCAGCCCTTCCCCCCGGGACTGTTGGGGATTAAGTCATCCTCAAAGACGTAGTTTTTAGGTTTTTCGACTATACTGAACAAAATGGCTATCTCAAAATTTTGATCCGGTGACTTTGGGAAAGAATGAATGTTGGAGTGGGCCTAGTTGCCCTTCAACTTTTTGGTCACTTAAAAAGGGCAAAAGAACTTTTAATATCCGTTCGAACGAGCCCTATCGCGATATTCTAGGACCACTGGGTCGATACCATCACCCTTGGGGGAAAAAAACAAACACGCATCCGTATTCTTTTATCTGGCAAAAAATACGAAGTTCCACATTTTTGCAGATAAAAGCTTGAAACGTCTATACTAGGGTTCTCTGATACGCTGCATCTGATGGTCTAATTTTCATTAAAATTGTTTGGCTTTTAGGGCGGGGTTTCCCTCTTTTTTGAAAATAAGGCACATTTTTTCAGGCTCGTAACTTCTGATAGGTAAGACTAAACTTGATGAAACTTACATATTTGAAATCAGGATAAAAATTCAATTTTTTTGACGTATCTATTGGGTCCAAAATTTTGTTTTTTAGAGTTTAGGCTACTATTTAGCTGGGTTGCACCTTACAGTTCGTTACCGCGAATTATTTGATTTTATTTCCTTTTAATTGCAACACAACCTAACTCCTGTGCTTAGGGATTTTAGTTCGTTCTAATTTTGACTCGAAAATTGGTTTCAATACAATCTGATTGGTAGGTTAAAGATAATCAGAAAAGCCAGGATTTGTAGCATAATTATTGCAACCGCTCAGACTTGGACTTCTAAAAAAAGGGGGAAGGGAGCCTTTCTCTTTTGTTTATGTATTAATTTCATTTCATCTTTATTTCTGGTTCGTATGTCAAACAGTTTTTCCTGATGTGAAGGTATTTCTGGCTCCGGGCTTCTCCGTCGGTCAGCTGTTTTTGCTGTCGAACTGCTGATTTCAGTAGTAACCGTACAATTCGTTGAAAACCTACACGCAAACCTACGCCTGAGGCATGGATATGTGTGTAGGTTTTCAACGAATTGGGGTTACCAGGGTCATTTGCTAAGAGGTATCATTTCAACGAGTATAACTTGATTGGTGATTAGGATTTGAATATTTTTTAGGTTAAATCCGTGGTCATTCATCTGTAAGTTGATTAGTTGGTTTTTTTTTTTTTTTAAACTTGGCTAATAGGTTTTTAAACCTATTACTACGAAATTATAGGCATGCAAATAGCATGTAGTTTCAAAACGTGTTTAATCACTTTTCTTGAATGAAGTATCTGTACTATATATTCAAGAGGTGAAATCAATAAAGAGCTTGGAATTGAGTTTTATGGATGATATGGAAAAATGGCACATGTTAAATATTCGGGTAAACATACGAATATAAATAAGGCTATTGTGTCTTTCTGAACTTTCTGTGCGAGGCAGGGGTTACTATTTAGTTTAAATAATTCTAGGAGGAATTGAGTTTTGTGGTTGGTGTTGAAAAATGGTACTTGTTAAATATTCGGGTAAACATACGACTAAGAAACGCTTCACTATAAATAAGGCTATCGTGTCTTTCTGAACTTTCTGTGCGAGGCAGGGGTTACTATTTAGTTTAAATAATTCTAGGAGGAATTGAGTTTTATGGATGGTATGGTAAAATGGTACTTGTTAAATATTCGGGTAAACATACGACTAAGAAACGCTTCACTATAAATAAGGCTATCGTGTTTTTCCGAACTTTCTAGGGTGGTGGTAACTATTTAGTTTAAATAATTCTAGGAGGAATTGAGTTTTGTGGCTGGTGTGGAAAAATGGTACTTGTTAAATATTCGGGTAAACATACGACTAAGAAACGCTTCACTATAAATAAGGCTATCATGTTTTTCCGAACTTTCTAGGGCGGTGGTAACTATTTAGTTTAAATAATTCTAGGAGGAATTGAGTTTTATGGATGGTATGGAAAAATGGTACTTGTTAAATATTCGGGTAAACATACGACTAAGAAACGCTTCACTATAAATAAGGCTATCGTGTCTTTCCGAACTTTCTAGGGCGGTGGTAACTATTTAGTTTAAATAATTCTAGGAGGAATTGAGTTTTATGGATGGTATGGAAAAATGGTACTTGTTAAATATTCGGGTAAACATACGACTAAGAAACACCAACCACAAAACTCAATTCCTCCTAGAATTATTTAAACTAAATAGTAACCCCTGCCTCGCACAGAAAGTTCAGAAAGACACAATAGCCTTATTTATATTCGTATGTTTACCCGAATATTTAACATGTGCCATTTTTCATATCATCCATAAAACTCAATTCCAAGCTCTTTAGTGATTTCACCTCTTGAATATATAGTACAGATACTTCATTCAAGAAAAGTGATTAAACACGTTTTGAAACTACATGCTATTTGCATGCCTATAATTTTGTAGTAATAGGTTTTAAAAACCTATTAGCCAAGTTTAAAAAAAAAAACCTACTAATCAACTTACAGATGAATGACCACGGATTTAACCTAAAAAATATTCAAATCCTAATCACCAATCAAGTTATACTCGTTGAAATGATACCTCTTTGCAAATGACCCTGGTAACCCCAATTCGTTTGAAAACCTACACACATATCCATGCCTCAGGCGTAGGTTTGCGTGTAGGTTTTCAACGAATTGTACGGTTACTACTGATTTCTACCATTAAAAAATACAGGCGTCAAGGGGTGTCATACTATCTGGGAGAAATTTTTTGTTGTAATTTTCTGTTTTTGGGAAATATATGAGTACTTATTTGATATCTACTGGTGCTTCTGAAACTAGAAAGGGAATCATGAAAACTAGATATTCAAGGGTACTGTTCTATTAGCTGAGAAAAAGCGAGACAGCCACACGGGAAAAGCAAATATCAGATAGGCATTACCCGGTAATTGCTATCTGACGCTGTATAAACAAGGGGTTTCTCACTTTGGGAACTATATTTAAACTTTAGTTTTTTGGGGTTTAGGGGAGGAAAGGTTAGTTTACGTTTTTAATATATGCTAAGCTTCACCCCCACCACCCTAATGTGCAAATATATAGCCAACATTTGTTTCTAAACTATTATACTTTTATCCTGTTTTGTTTTATTTCTTTAGAATTAACCAAACTTCACTTCTCGCGTGTCTCCCAGCTAATAGAACAGTACCTATTAAAGTGTTGGCTTAGGAGACTGAACAAACGCTAGTGATGGAATTCCAATGGATAGAACTGGAAATTCAACAAAGAATATGGTTGGTGGTTCAAAACTAGGAAGAGAAGCCGAATAATAGAACCTCGAAATTATACTTTAGGCCTATTAAATTTAACAGCGCTAGTGATGGGAATCCAATTAAAGAAGACGAAATCCAACAAACAAAATAGAAATCCAATAAGGATATTAAAATCCAACATGTTGTTTTGTCATCAAATTGAAAATTCAATTCGGGTATGGGAAACCAACATTTTTGTTTCTCAACAAATTGGAAATTCAGTAATTATCAGGATATTCCCAATAAGGTCTTTAATATTTCAATTCGCCGATTTTCAGATGTTGAAATTCCAGTTTTGTTGTTGATAAACATTACAAACAATTCTTGTTGAATCTCAAACAATTTTTTTTTCTGTGTGAGGGGTGAACTTCGACATTGGATTTTTTGGCCTAAATTTTCATGAGCTACTGCTCAGATTCGAAGGGCCTTGAATTGGAATTAGACGTAATTTCTTTTAGCCTAACATCACACATACGTAAAGAACAGGGAGTTGAGGATTGGCAGCCATGTTACATATGGAATAATGTCAGTGAATTTTAAGTTTTAGCGTCACTTTCTACTTTCATTTGAAAGAAAATTCTATTTGATAAAATCTAAAGAACGATTGAGGCATTGAGGGTTTGGCATTGAGGCATTGGGGCAGTGAGGCGTTAAAAATTTGGTGGAGGATGTTTTTTTCACGCACTGAATTGAAAAAAAAAACCTCAAGAGTAGGCTCAAAATTTTTGTTACATCACCTAGGACTCATAATATCTTTATTCGGGTGACTTACTTGACGTTCAATAGTAAATATTATACCGGAATAAATGAGTATAGATACAAAGGAAAGGAGTCTTAATTTTCGTTTCTCCAATCAGCTTTAAATAGACAGAAGGAAACACATTTAAAGATATTCTCTTATCAGATAAGTTAATATCGATATCATAAACGATATTTTGAAATTTTTGACCTTTTTTTTTTTTTACTTTTCTTCACATCTACCGGTGCGCGTCCAGAAGTCAAAAGATATCCAAGGGTAACTAACCCCCCCCCCACACACACACACACACTCATTTTCCCCCTAGCCCATTCGATGAAGTTTTAAAATAGCCATTACATTAATAATAGTTCGATGGTCAGATAAGAAAAACTCCTTTGTCGACACAACGCTCCAGGATCCGGAGACAGTTGTTGTAAGTAATGGTCTAGGAGCATATATAGTTCTTATAGAACTTCGGAGAGGGCTCATTTGATTGGAAATTGAAAGTTCTTGTTCACTTTTTAAGAGTCAAAAGAGATCGGAGGGCAACTAGCTCCCCCCCCCCCCCCTCCCACGCCCTAAATGAACTCCGGGATCTCCAGGATCGACTCTGGGATCGACAATACCCCTCCGGGGCCCGTGGCAGGCGTTGTAAGTAATGCTCTGGGGGCATATACAGTTGTTATGGAAGGAATGCTCGTATAAACTTCGGAGACGGCTGATATGATTGGAAATTGAGAGTTCTCGTTCAATTTTTAAGAGTCAAAAGACCTTGGAGGGCAACTAGCCCCCCACAACGTCTCCACGCCCTATTTTCCTCAAACCCATCCGATAAGAACTTTGAGAGAGCCATTTTTTTCAAAATGGTTCAAAGATCATATAACGAAAACTCTGGGGTCAACACAATCCTTCAGGGCCCGGTGGTAGGCTATGTAAGTTATATATATGCCCCCTTATAGGGGGCATATATACCTGTTGTGGAAGGAATGCTCGTATGAACTTCACAGAGGGCTCATTTGATTGGAAATTGAAAGTTCTTCTTCAGTTTTTAAAAGTCAAAAGAGATCTTAGGGCAACTATCCCCCCATGCCCCCTTTCCCCCAAATGCATCTGGTAAATATTTTAAGATGGCCATTTTGTTAAAAAATAGTTCAAAGGTCAGATAAAAAAACTCTGCTGTCGACACAACCACCAGGGCCTGGGGACAGGCCTTGCAAGTTATGCCCTGTCTGCATATATGGTTCACACGGAAGGGATGCTCGTATAAACTTCAGAGAGGGCTAATTTGAATGGAAATTGAAAGTTCTAGTTCAATTTTTAAGAGTCAAAAGAGATCGGAGGGCCCCTAGCCTCCCCATGCCCTTTCTCCCAAATCCATCCGATACAATTTTGAGATAGCCATTTTTTAAAATAGTTCAAAGTTCAAATAACAAGAACTCCGGTGTCGACACAACCCTCAGGGCTCGGGGGACAGGCATTGTAAGCTAGGTCCTGGGCCGTATATGGTTCTTATGAAAGGGGCGCTCGTATAAACTTTAGAGAAAGATCATTTGGATGGAAATTAAATGTTCTAGTTCATTTCCTCAGAGTAAAGAAGTTCGGAGGGCAAATAGCCCCTCCTGCCCTCCACGCCTGTGGGTTTATTGGATGGATAAGCCCATCCGATAAAAATTTGAGGCGACCATTCTCTTAAAAATGGTTCAAACATCAGAAATTAGAACTCCGGGGTCGACATATCCCCCCCGGAACAGGCGTTTTTTAAAGTTATACTCTGGGTTATATATGGTTCTTATACAGGGGATGTTCGTATAAACTTTAAAGAGGGCTCATTTGATTGAAAAAAGAAAGTTCTAGTTCATTTTTAAAGAGTCAAAAGAGATTGAAGGGCAATTAGCCTCCCCATACCCTTTTTTCTCCAAACCCATCCGATAAAAATTTTGAGTTAGCCATTTTGTTCAAAATAGTTCAAACATCAGATAATAAAAACTCCGAGGTTGACACAAATCCATTTTTTCACCTTGATATTGTTATTTTGATACCAGTTTTGATACTTTGATGAATATTTGATTTTTTTTTTAAGTTTGATTTTGAAATAAGAAATTTTTAAAACTTGAAGCTTTTATGAAATCAAAAACGAACAAAAATTAATTAAAAAAAAACTTTCCGAAAAATAAGTTTTTCAAAATAAGTTTTTCAAAGAAAAGTAAAGGCAATTTTAAACTTAAGCTCAGCAGATACAAATACCTGTTAAAATTCAAACTCAAAACAACCAGAAATTACTATTAAAGAATAAATAAAAACCCAAAACGAACAAATTAAATAAACAATCATAGCAAAAAACATACAACAAGTAATAATATAAATGAATAAATCGATCTTAAAGCGAGTAATGCTTATATTGAATATGAAAAGCAAGCTTAAAACGAAAAAAAAAATTATGCTATGAAGTAGAAATGAAGCTTAAAAAGAACAGAAATTAAATTAACAATCAATGCAAACAAACATACAATAGATTTTAACGTAAATAAATAAATAAATCTTAAAACGAGTGAAACTTAAATTGAATATGCAAATCAAGTTTGAAACGAATAAAAAATCGCTACAGCCAAGAGTTTGGGTATCGCCTCCTTCTCTAACTGTAAAATTCTAAAACCTACTGCGTCATTGGCGCTTTACTGAAAACTATATGCGTCTTGAACAGTCTTGGAAAGTATAAACAACATCAAATTGAATATTTTGTGTATAAACGGCATTAATTGTTGAAAGAACCATCAGCTGAAGAATTTGTTTCACTGTAATTTTATTTTATTTTGAATGCTGTAAGAACTGGAAAAGAACATATTTGTAATTTAATTCGTTTTCAGTGAAGCGCCAATGACCCAGTAGGCTTTTGGTTTTTATTTTTGGTTTTTTGGGGGGACTGGTACCAAATATATTGTGGAGGGGGGTGATGCCATGACAGGTTGGAATGCTTTGAAGGTTATTATGATAAATTTGGGTTGCAAAAACCTGAATCACCCGATTGTCGCATAATTTTTAACATGAAAATATCTTAAAGAATCGTCTTGGAGGTAATGATGGGTTGTCAGGTGAGTAGAAGGGGGGGTACCAGCCCCACAACTCACCCCTGCTGCCACCTACAACTTTTTTACATAATTTATTCAAGGATTATTTATCTGTTTTTGTTTGGCCACGTGTAATGACATGAGGGTCATTTACATAATCGAGGGGAATTATTGATTCACGAAAGGGGAGAGAATTTCTGAGAACTTGATTTACATAATCGCTAGGGGAATTATTGATTTACGAAAAGGGGAATAAAGAAACAAGTATGGCTTTTTTTGACCTTAGGTCTGAGGGATAAACGTTCTTTAGGTCAGAGAGAGAAAATTAATATTCTATTTTTAAATAGGGCTTCATTGATCTTTAGTGTCAGGAATTAGAAATGACATCACTTGTTATCTTGGAATTATGCGGGAGTCTAAAGAGATAGAAATTCTATTTTTAAATACGGCTTCACTGATCTTTAAGTCGGAGAGACAAATTGATATTCTAACGAAACCTTAATAGTGTAGCTAGGAACATTTATGAGATGAAGAGATTAACGCAGGAAAGGGTTTCCTAGAAATTTCAAATGTGACAGCGCAGGGATGCCAAAAACAATAGGAACACGCAGAAATTACTTTTAGGGGATTATTTGGGTGAAACCGTTTTAAACATTTTAGGTAATTATTTTGGAGAAACAGTTAGAGACATTTTAAAAGATGATTTTAGAAGATGTTTTAGAAGAGGATTTGAGGATGAAACTCTGTGGTCGTTATAATACACAAGTTCTATTTAAACAGTGTCGTGAGGTCCTCTACCCCAACCCCAAAGGGCCCCGATCCCCCTACCCCGACCCGAAGGAAGCCTCCGGCCCCCAAAGGTCCCCCAGGCTCCAAAAGGACCACCCTGGCTCTCAAGGGCCCCCCGGACCCCTAAAGGTCCCCCCGGGCCCCCAAAGAGTCCCCTCCCCATTTTTTAATACTTCTTTAAGGCTTTATTATATCTTTTCAGAACAAGTTATTTCTTAATGTCCATCCTAAACCCATTTTACAAGTTGAAGTTCCCATCCTTCTCATCCACAACTTTACTATACTGCTTTTTTGAATGCTCCAACACCAAGCAATACTTTTCAATGGCATTTCAGAACAAGTTCTTTTCTTAATGTCCCTTCTAAACCCATTTTCCAACTTGAAGTAACCATCCTTTTCACACACAACTTTACTTTACAGCTTTTTGGATACCTAAAAATCAAGCAATACTTTTCAAAAGGTATTTCAGAGCAAGTTCTTTTCTTAATGTCCCCATTTTACAAGTTGAAGCATCCATCCTTTTCACCCACAACTTTACTTTACAGCTTTTTTGGATACCTCAACACCAAGCAATACATTTCAATGGCATTTCAGAGCAAGTTCCTTCCTTAATGTCCCTTCTAAACTCATTTTACAAGTTGAAGCAGCCATCCTTTTCATACACAACTTTACTTTACAGCTTTTTTGGATACCTCAACAACAAGAAATACCTTTCAAAAGACATCTCAGAGCAAATTCCTTTCTTAATGTCCCTTCTAAACCCATTTTCCAACTTGAAGTATCCATCCTTTTCACCCACCACTTTACTTTACATCTTTTCGAATACCTCAACACCAAGAAATACTTTTCAAAAGACATTTCAGAGCAAGTTATTTTCTTAATGTCCATCCTAAACCCATTTTACAAGTTGAAGTTCCCATCCTTCTCACCCACAACTTTACTTTATGACTTTTTGCACACCTCAGCACCAAGCAATACTTTTCAAAAGACATTTCAGAGCAAGTTACTTTCTTAATGTCCCTTCTATTTTCCAACTTGAAGTACCCATCCTTTCACCACAACTTTACTATAAGGCTTTTCGAATACCTCAACACCAAGAAATACTTTTCAAAAGACATTTCAGAGCAAGTTCCTTTGTTAATGTCCCTTCTAAACCCATTTTCCAAGGTGAAGTACCCATCCTTTTCACCCAAAACTTTACTATACTACTTTTTTGAATGCTCCAACACCAAGCAATACTTTTCAAAGGCATTTCAGGACAAGTTCTTTTCTTAATGTCATTCCTAAGCCCATTTTCCAACTTGAAGTACCCATCCGTTTCACCCACATGTTTACTTTACAGCTTTTTGGATACCTCAACACCAAGCAATACTTTTCAAAAGGCATTTCAGAGCAAGTTCCTTTCTTAATGTCCCTCCTAAACCCATTTTCCAACTTGAAGTACCCATCCGTTTCACCCACATGTTTACTTTACAGCTTTTTGGATACCTCAACACCAAGCAATACTTTTCAAAGGCATTTCAGAACAAGTTCTTTTCTTAATGTCCTTCCTAAACCAATTTTACAAGTTGAAGTGCTTATCTTTTTCACCACAAACTTTACTTTACGACTTTTTGCACACCCCAACATCAAGCAATACTTTTCAAAAGGCTTTATTATACCTTTTCAGAACAAGTTCTTTACGTAATGTCCTTCCTAAACCTATTTTACAAGTTGAAGTACTCATCTTTTCCCCCACAAACTTACTATAAGGCTTTTCGAATACCCCAACATCAAGCAATACCTTTCAAAAGGCTTTATTATATCTTTTCAGAACAAGTTCTTCATGTAATTTTCTTCCTAAACCCATTTTACAAGTTGAAGTACTTATCTTTTTCCCCACAACTTTACTTTACGACTTTTTTGCACACCCAAACATCAAGCAATACTTTCTAAAAGGCTTTATTATATCTTTTCAGAACAAGTTTTTTTTCTTAATGTCCTTCTTAAACCATTTTTACAAGTTGAAGTAGTTATCTTCTTCGCCACAACTTTACTTTACGACTTTTTGCACACCCCAAGATCAAGCAATATTTTTCAAAAGGCTTTATTATATCTTTTCAGAACAAGTTCCTTTCTTAATATCCTTCTTAAACCAATTTTACAAATTCTAAATTTCTTCTTAGGAATATTTCAGTAGTGTTTTGTTATGGTTTACCTTGTCACAGTTACATTCTCTTGATTTTTTCAAAGTTCATTTATAAATTTCTTTCGTTGAAATGCAAGAGTTGGAATATTTCAGTAGTGTTTTGTTGTGGTTTACAGTGTCACAGTTACATTCTCCTGATTTTTCAAAGCTCATTTGAATTTCTTTCATTGAAATGCAAGAGTTGGAATGTTTCAGTAGTGTTTTGTCGTGGTTTACCTTGTCACAGTTACATTTTCTTGATTTGTCAAAGTTTATTTTGAATTTCTTTCACTGAAATGCAAGAGTTGGAATATTTCAGTAGTGTTTTGTCGTGGTTTACCTTGTCACAGTTACATTCTCTTGATTTTTTCAAAGTTCATTTTGGTTTTCTTTCGTTGAAATGCAAGAGTTGGAATATTTCAGTAGAATTTTGTTGTGGTTTATCTTGTCACAGTTACATTCTCTTAATTTTTCAAAGTTCATTTTGGATTTCTTTCGTTGAAATGCAAGAGTTGGAATATTTCAGTAGTGTTTTGTCATGGCTTACCTTGTCACAGTTACATTCTCTTAATTTTTCAAAGTTCATTTTGAATTTCTTTCATTGAAATGCAAGAGTTGGAATATTTCAGTAGTGTTTTGTTGTGGTTTACCATGTCACAGTTAAATTCTCTTGATTTTTTCAAAGTTCATTTTGAATTTCTTTCATTGAAATGCAAGAGTTAGAATATTTCAGTAGTGTTTTGATGTGGTTTACCTTGTCACAGCTACATTCTCTTGATTTTTCAAAGTTCATTTTGGTTTTCTTTCGTTGAAAAGAGTGCAAGAGTTGGAATATTTCAGTAGTGTTTTTGTAGTGGTTTACCTTGTTACATTTTACATTCATCTTTAATTTTTCAAAGCTCATTTTGAATTTCTTTCATTGAAATGTAACAGTTGGAATATTTCAGTAGTGTTTTGTCGTGGTTTACCTTGTCACAGTTACATTCTCTTAATTTTTCAAAGTTCATTTTGAATTTCTTTCGTTGAAATGCAAGAGTTGGAATATTTCAATAGTGTTTTGTTGTGGTTTACCTTGTCACAGTTACATTCTCTTAATTTTTCAAAGTTCATTTTGAATTTCTTTCATTGAAATGCAAGAGTTGGAATATTTCAGTAGTGTTTTGTTGTGGTTTACCTTGTCAAAGTTACATTCTCCTAATTTTTCAAAGTTCATTTTGGATTTCTTTCGTTGAAATGTAAGAGTTGGAATATTTCAGTAGTGTTCTGTTGGGGTTTACCTTATCACAGTTACATTTTCTTGATTTTTCAAAGTTCATTTTGAATTTCTTTCATTGAAATGCAAGAGTTGGAATATTTCAGTAGTGTTTTTGTCATGGTTTACCTTGACACAGCTACGTTTTCTTGATTTTTCAAAGTTCATTTGGATTTCTTTCGTTGAAATGCAAGATTTGGAATATTTCAGTAGTGTTTTGCTGTGGTTTACCTTGTCACAGTTACATTCTCTTGATTTTTCAAAGTTCATAGTTGGAATATTTCAGTAGTGTTTTGTTGTGGTTTACCTTGTCACAGTTACATTCTCTTGATTTTTCAAAGTTCATTTTGGATTTCTTTCATTGAAATGCAAGAGTTGGAATATTTCAGTAGGGTTTTGTTGTGGTTTACCTTGTCACAGTTACATTCTCTTGATTTTTCAAAGTTCTTTTTTGAATTTCTTTCGTTGAAATGCAAGAGTTGGAATATTTCAGTAGTGTTTTGTTGTAGTTTACCTTGTCACAGTTACATTCTCTTGATTTTTCAAAGTTCATTTTGAATTTCTTTTGTTGAAATGTAAGAGTTGGAAATTTTTCAATAGTGTTTTGTCATGGTTTACCTTGTCACTGTTACATTCTCTTGATTTTACAAAGTTCATTTTGAATTTTTTTTTCGTTGAAATGCAAGATTTGGAATATTTCAGTAGTGTTCTGTCGTGGTTTACCTTGTCACAATTACATTCTCTTGATTTTTCAAAGTTCATTTTGAATTTCACTCATTGAAATGCAAGAGTTGGAATACTTCAGTGGTGTTTTGTCGTGGTTTACCCTGTTACAGTTACATTCTCTTGATTTTTCAAAGTTCATTGAAATTTCTTTCATTGAAATGCAAGAGTTGGAATATTTCAGTAGTGTTTTGTTATGGTTTACCTAGTCACTGTTACATTCTCTTGATTTTTCAAAGTTCTTTTCGGATTTCTTTCATTGAAATGCAAGATTTGGAATATTTCAGTAGTGTTTTGCCGAGGTTTACTTTGTCACAGTTACATTCTCTTGGTTTTTCAAAGATAATTTTGGTTTTCTTTCGTTGAAATGCAAGAGTTGGAATATTTCAGTAGTGTTTTTTGTTGTGCTACACCTTGACACAGATACATTTTCTTGATTTTTGTTAGGTTAGGTTAGGTTAGATCAAATTAGGTTAGGTTAGGTTAAGTTAGGTTAGGTCAGGTTAGCCTACGTACGCGCGCGTACGTAGGCTAACTAACCTAACCTAACTTAACCTAACCTAACTTAACCTAACCTAACCTAATTTGATCTAGCCTAACCTAACCTAACCAAACAAAAATCAAGAAAATGTAACTGTGTCAAGGTAAACCATGTCAAAACACTACTGAAATATTCCAACTCTTGCATTTCAATGAAAGAAATTCAAAATGAACTTTGAAAAAATCAAGAAAATGTAACTGTGATAAGGTAAACCCCCAACAGAACACTACTGAAATATTCCAACTCTTGCATTTCAACGAAAGAAATCCAAAATGAACTTTGAAAAATTAGGAAATGTAACTTTGACAAGGTAAACCACAACAAAACACTACTGAAATATTCCAACTCTTGCATTTCAATGAAAGAAATTCAAAATGAACTTTGAAAAATTAAGAGAATGTAACTGTGACAAGGTAAACCATAACAAAACACTATTGAAATATTCCAACTCTTGCATTTCAACGAAAGAAATTCAAAATGAACTTTGAAAAATTAAGAGAATGTAACTGTGACAAGGTAAACCACCACGACAAAACACTACTGAAATATTTCAACTGTTGCATTTCAATGAAAGAAATTCAAAATGAGCTTTGAAAAATTAAGAGAATGTAACTGTGACAAGGTAAACCATGACAAAACACTACTGAAATATTCCAACTCTTGTATTTCAATGAAAGAAAAATTCCAAAATGAAGTTTGAGAAATTAAGGAATGTAAGTTGACAAGGTAAACCACTACAAAACACTACTGAAATATTCCAACTCTTGCATTTCAACGAAAGAAAACCAAAAATTAACTTTGAAAAATCAAGAGAATGTAGCTGTGACAAGGTAAACCACATCAAAACACTACTGAAATATTCCAACTCTTGCATTTCAATGAAAGAAATTCAAATGAACTTTGAAAAATCAAGAGAATGTAACTTTGACATGGTAAACCACAACAAAAACACTACTGAAATATTCCAATTCTTGCATTTCAATGAAAGAAATTCAAAATGAACTTTGAAAAATTAAGAGAATGTAACTGTGACAAGGTAAGCCATGACAAAACACTACTGAAATATTCCAACTCTTGCATTTCAAACGAAAGAAATCCAAAATGAACTTTGAAAATTTAAGAGAATGTAACTGTGACAAGGTAAATCACAACAAAACACTACTGAAATATTCCAACTCTTGCATTTCAACGAAAGAAAACCAAATGAACTTTGAAAAATCAAGAGAATGTAACTGTGACAAGGTAAACCACATCAAAACACTATCGAAATATTCCAACTCTTGCATTTCAACGAAAGAAATCCAAAAAGAACTTGGAAAATCAAGAGAATGTAACTGTGATAAGGTAAACCACAAAGAAACACTACTGAAACATTCCAACTCATGCATTTCAATGAAAGAAATCCAAAATGAACTTTGAAAAATTAAGAGAATGTAACTATGACTAGGTAAACCACGACAAAACACTATTGAAATATTCCAAATCTTGCATTTCATCAAAAAATCCAAAATGAACTTTGAAAAATTAAGAGAATGTAAGTTTGACAAGGTAAGCCACAACAAAAACACTACTGAAATATTCCAACTCTTACATTTCAACGAAAGAAAACCAAAATGAACTTTGAAAAATCTAGAGAATGTAACTGTGACAAGGTAAGCCACGACAAAACACTACTGAAATATTCCAACTCTTGCATTTCAATGAAAGAAATTCAAAATGGACTTTGAAAAATCAATAGAATGTAACTGTGACTAGGTAAACCACGACAAAACACTATTGAAATATTCCAACTTTTGCATTTCACCAAAAGAAATCCAAAATGAACTTTGAAAAATTAAGAGAATGTAACTGTGACAAGGTAAACTCCAACAAAACACTACTGAAATATTCCAACTCTTGCATTTAAACGAAAGAAAACCAAAATGAACTTTGAAAAATTAATAGAATGTAACTGTGACAAGGTAAACCACGACAAGACACTACTGAAATATTCCAACTCTTGCATTTCAACGAAAGAAATTCAAAATGAACTTTGAAAAATCAAGAGAATGTAACTGTGATAAGGTAAACCACAACAAAACACTACTGAAATATTCCAACTCATGCATTTCAACGAAAGAAATCCAAAATGAACTTTGAAAAATTAAGAGAATGTAACTATGATTAGGTAAACCATGACAAAACACTATTGAAATATTCCAGCTCTTGCATTTCATCGAAAGAAATCCAAAATGAACTTTGAAAAATTAAGAGAATGTAAGTGTGACGAGGTATACCACAACAAAACACTACTGAAATATTCCAACTCCTACATTTCAACGAAAGAAAACCAAAATGAACTTTGAAAAATCATGAAAATGTAACTGTGCTAAGGTAAACCACGTCAAAACACTACTGAAATATTCCAACTCTTGCATTTCAATGAAAGAAATTCAAAATGGACTTTGAAAAATTAAGAGAATGGAACTGTGACAAGGTAAACCACTACAAAACACTACTGAATTATTCCAACTCTTGCATTTCAACGAAAGAAAACCAAAATGAACTTTGAAAAAATCAAGAGAATGTAACTGTGACAAGGTAAACCACATCAAAACACTATTGAAATATTCCAACTCTTGCATTTCAACGAAAGAAATCCAAAAGAACTTGGAAAATCAAGAGAATGTAACTGTGATAAGGTAAAGCACAAGAAACACTACTGAAACATTCCAACTCATGCATTTCAATGAAAGAAATCCAAAATGAACTTTGAAAAATTAAGAGAATGTAACTATGACTAGGTAAACCACGACAAAACACTATTGAAATATTCCAACTCTTGCATTTCATCAAAAGAAATCCAAAATGAACTTTGAAAAATTAAGAGAATGTAAGTTTGACAAGGTAAGCCACAACAAAACACTACTGAAATATTCCAACTCTTACATTTCAACGAAAGAAAACCAAAATGAACTTTGAAAAATCTAGAGAATGTAACTGTGACAAGGTAAGCCACGACAAAACACTACTGAAATATTCCAACTCTTGCATTTCAATGAAAGAAATTCAAAATGGACTTTGAAAAATCAATAGAATGTAACTGTGACTAGGTAAACCACGACAAAAACACTATTGAAAACACTATTGAAATATTCCAACTTTTGCATTTCACCAAAAGAAATCCAAAATGAACTTTGAAAAATTAAGAGAATGTAACTGTGACAAGGTAAACTCCAACAAAACACTACTGAAATATTCCAACTCTTGCATTTAAACGAAAGAAAACAAAATGAACTTTGAAAAATTAATAGAATGTAACTGTGACAAGGTAAACCACGACAAGACACTACTGAAATATTCCAACTCTTGCATTTCAACGAAAGAAATTCAAAATGAACTTTGAAAAATCAAGAGAATGTAACTGTGACAAGGTAAACCACAACAAAACACTACTGAAATATTCCAACTCATGCATTTCAACGAAAGAAATCCAAAATGAACTTTGAAAAATTAAGAGAATGTAACTATGATTAGGTAAACCATGACAAAACACTATTGAAATATTCCAGCTCTTGCATTTCATCGAAAGAAATCCAAAATGAACTTTGAAAAATTAAGAGAATGTAAGTGTTGACGAGGTATACCACAACAAAACACTACTGAAATATTCCAACTCCTACATTTCAACGAAAGAAAACCAAAATGAACTTTGAAAAATCATGAAAATGTAACTGTGCTAAGGTAAACCACGTCAAAACACTACTGAAATATTCCAACTCTTGCATTTCAATGAAAGAAATTCAAAATGGACTTTGAAAAAATTAAGAGAATGGAACTGTGACAAGGTAAACCACTACAAAACACTACTGAATTATTCCAACTCTTGCATTTCAACGAAAGAAACCCAAAAATGAACTTTGAAAAATCAAGAGAATGTAACTGTGACAATGTAAAACACAACAAAACATTACTGAAATATTCCAACTCTTGCATTTCAGTGAAAGAAATTCAAATGAACTTTAAAAAATCAATAGAATGTAGCTGTGACAAGGTAAACCACGACAAAAACACTACTGAAATATTCCAACTCTTGCATTTCAGTGAAAGAAATTCAAAATAAACTTTGACAAATCAATAGAATGTAGGTGTGACAAGGTAAACCATGACAAAAACACTACTGAAATATTCCAACTCTTGCATTTCAACGAAAGAAATTCAAGATGAACTTTGTAAAATTAAGAGAAGGTAACTGTGACAAGGTAAACCACAACAAACACTACTGAAATATTCCAACTCTTACATTTCATCGAAAGAAATCCAAAATGAACTTTGAAAAATTAAGAGAATGGAACTGTGACAAGGTAAACCACTACAAAACACTACTGAATTATTCCAACTCTTGCATTTCAACGAAAGAAAAAACCAAAATGAACTTTGAAAATATTAAGAGAATGTAACTGTGACAATGTAAAACACAACAAAACACTACTGAAATATTCCAACTCTTGCATTTCAATGAAAGAAATTCAAATGAACTTTAAAAAATCAATAGAATGTAGCTGTGACAAGGTAAACCACGACAAAACACTACTGAAATATTCCAACTCTTGCATTTCAGTGAAAGAAATTCAAAATAAACTTTGACAAATCAAGAAAATGTAACTGTGACAAGGTAAACCACGGCAAAAAACACTACTGAAATATTCCAACTCTTGCATTTCAATGAAAGAAATTCAAATGAGCTTTGAAAAATCAAGAGAATGTAACTGTGACACTGTAAACCACAACAAAACACTACTGAAATATTCCAACTCTTGCATTTCAACGAAAGAAATTTATAAATGAACTTTGAAAAATCAAGGGAATGTAACTGTGACAAGGTAAACCATAACAAAACACTACTGAAATATTCCTAAGAAAAAATTTAGAATTTGCAAAATTGGTTTAAGAAGGATATTAAGAAAGAAACTTGTTCTGAAAAGATATAATAAAGCCTTTTGAAAAGTATTGCTTGATCTTGGGGTGTGCAAAAAGTCGTAAAGTAAAGTTGTGGTGAAGAAGATAACTACTTCAACTTGTAAAAAAGGTTTAAGAAGGACATTAAGAAAAAAAACCTGTTCTGAAAAGATTTAATAAAGCCTTTTGGAAAGTATTGCTTGATGTTTGGGTGTGCAAAAAAAGTCGTAAAGTAAAGTTGTGGGGAAAAAGATAAGTACTTCAACTTGTAAAATGGGTTTAGGAAGAAAATTACATGAAGAACTTGTTCTGAAAAGATATAATAAAGCCTTTTGAAAGGTATTGCTTGATGTTGGGGTATTCGAAAAGCCTTATAGTAAAGTTGTGGGGGAAAAGATGAGTACTTCAACTTGTAAAATAGGTTTAGGAAGGACATTACGTAAAGAACTTGTTCTGAAAAGGTATAATAAAGCCTTTTGAAAAGTATTGCTTGATGTTGGGGTATGCAAAAAGTCGTAAAGTAAAGTTGTGGTGAAAAAGATAAGCACTTCAACTTGTAAAATTGGTTTAGGAAGGACATTAAGAAAAGACCTTGTTCTGAAATGCCTTTGAAAAGTATTGCTTGGTGTTGAGGTATCCAAAAAGCTGTAAAGTAAACATGTGGGTGAAACGGAGGGTACTTCAAGTTGGAAAATGGGTTTAGGAGGGACATTAAGAAAGGAACTTGCTCTGAAATGCCTTTTGAAAAGTATTGCTTGGTTTTGAGGTATCCAAAAAGCTGTAAAGTAAACATGTGGGTGAAACGGATGGGTTGGAAAATGGGCTTAGGAATGACATTAAGAAAAGAACTTGTTCTGAAATGCCTTTGAGAAGTATTGCTTGGTGTTGGAGCATTCAAAAAAGCAGCATAGTAAAGTTGTGGGTGAAAAGGATGGGTACTTCAACTTGGAAAATGGGTTTAGAAGGGACATTAACAAAGGAACTTGCTCTGAAATGTCTTTTGAAAAGTATTTCTTGGTTTTGAGGTTTTCGAAAAGCCTTATAGTAAAGTTGTGGTGAAAGGATGGGTACTTCAAGTTGGAAAATGGGTTTAGAAGGGACATTAAGAAAGTAACTTGCTCTGAAATGTCTTTTGAAAAGTATTGCTTGGTGCTGAGGTGTGCAAAAAAAGTCATAAAGTAAAGTTGTGGGTGAGAAGGATGGGAACTTCAACTTGTAAAATGGGTTTAGGATGGACATTAAGAAAATAACTTGCTCTGAAATGTCTTTTGAAAAGTATTTCTTGGTGTTGAGGTATTCGAAAAGCTGTAAAGTAAAGTTGTGGGTGAAAAGGATGGATACTTCAAGTTGTAAACTGGGTTTAGAAGGGACATTAAGAAAGGAACTTGCTCTGAAATGTCTTTTGAAAGGTATTTCTTGGTGTTAGGTATCCAAAAAAGCTGTAAAGTAAAGTTGTGTGTGAAAAGGATGGATGCTTCAACTTGTAAAATGAGTTTAGAAGGGACATTAAGAAAGGAACTTGCTCTGAAATGCCATTGAAAAGTATTGCTTGGTGTTGAGGTATCCAAAAAGCTGTAAAGTAAAGTTGTGGGTGAAAAGGATGGATGCTTCAACTTGTAAAATGGGGACATTAAGAAAAAAACTTGCTCTGAAATACCTTTTGAAAAGTATTGCTTGATGTTGAGGTATCCAAAAAGCTGTAAAGTAAAGTTGTGTGTGAAAAGGATGGGTACTTCAAGTTGGAAAATGGGTTTAGAAGGGACATTAAGAAAAGAACTTGTTCTGAAATGCCATTGAAAAGTATTGCTTGGTGTTGGAGCATTCAACAAAGCAGTATAGTAAAGTTGTGGATGAGAAGGATGGGAACTTCAACTTGTAAAATGGGTTTAGGATGGACATTAAGAAAATAGCTTGTTCTGAAAAGATATAATAAAGCCTTAAAAAGTATTAAAAAATGGGGAGGGGACTCTTTGGGGGCCCGGGGGGACCTTTAGGGGTCCGGGGGGCCTTGAGAGCCGGGTGGTCCTTTGGGAGCCTGGGGGACCTTTGGGGGCCGGGGGCTTCCTTCGGGTCGGGGTAGGGGGATCGGGGCCCTTTGGGGTTGGGGTAGAGGACCTCACGACACTGTTTAAATAGAACTTGTGTATTATAACGACCACAGAGTTTCATCCTCAAATCCTCTTCTAAAACATCTTCTAAAATCATCTTTTAAAATGTCTCTAACTGTTTCGCCAAAATAATTACCTAAAATGTTTAAAACGGTTTCGCCCAAATAATCCCCTAAAAATAATTTCTGCGTGTTCCTATTGTTTTGGCATCCCTGCGCTGTCACATTTGAAATTTCTAGGAAACCCTTTCCTGCGTTAATCTCTTCATCTCATAAATGTTCCTAGCTACACTATTAAGGTTTCGTTAGAATATCAATTTATCTCTCCGACTTAAAGAACAGTGAAGCCGTATTTAAAAATAGAATTTCTATCTCTTTAGACTCCTGCATAATTCCAAGATAACAAGTGATGTCATTTCTAATTCCTGACACTAAAGATCAATGAAGCCCTATTTAAAAATAGAATATTAATTTTTCTCTCTGACCTAAAGAACGTTTATCCCTCAGACCTAAGATCAAAGAAGCCATACTTGTTTCTTTATTCCCCTTTTGGTAAATCAATAATTCCCCTAGCGATTATGTAAATCAAGTTCTCAGAATTCTCTCCCCTTTCGTGAATCAATAATTCCCCTCGATTATGTAAATGACCCCTCATGTCATTACACGTGGCCAAACAACAACAGATCGATAATCCTTGAATGAATTATGTAAAAAATTTGTAGGTGGCAGCAGGGGTGAGTCGTGGGGCTGGTACCCCCCTTTCTACTAAGGTGGAAGGGGGGCAGTCAAGTAATGTCATTGTGGGATGAACTACAGCTTTAAAGTTAGGGTGGGGGCATTAAGGAATTTTTTCCATGGACAAGGTGAAAATCTATCAAGTACTCAAAGAAATGGATATTTTCCCTGAAAGCTCTTAATATGTCTTAAAATTTGAATCTAATATTAACCTTATTCCTCCGGTATTGGATGCTAGAGGGGGAAGCATATTGTCACGATAGTGTGAAATCTAATATCCCACGCAGAGAAACGATACATTTTCGTTTTATCGTTATAAATATCTTGCCACCGATTGTCTCTGAAAAATCAATACCCCCCGATTCGTGTCAATGTGGCAGGCACATGGAAAAACAATGTCGCTTGCTAGGGAACATCTGCGACGGCAAGGAGGTTGTGCTATTTACTGAAAGTATTTCTTGGAACGGAATATTGGAAAGGGTTTCATGGACGAGTTGAGTAAGGCGCAGTTCTAATGGAAGGAAATTGACCTTTTGAGTCCTAGCGGGTCAAGAACCATAGAAAAAAAGAAACAACTAAAGCTGTAAAAATGTGATGAGTATATTGGTTGAAAAATAAAATGCCATTAAGTTAAAGAAAGAAAAAAACGTTGTACGTTTCAGGTGAAAAATAAAATGGCAAAGAAAAGCATTACGTGACGGTGTTGCACAATCATTACGTGAGGTGTGGGGCTGTCGTTAAGTTACAAGTGGGGATTCCACCATGGGTGCCTGTCGCAGGGTTACATAAAATTCCGTCAAGCATATTAAACTTGAGCGTTTGAACCGGGGTAAGTCGTGTGACGTCATTGGAGTCCGGAAGGGTGTGTCGTGACCGCATTGAGTAGGTGTGATGGATTGAGCGGCTCGTACCTCCATTTATCTAAATCTTTAAAGCACATGGGTGTGTAGCGTGACGAAACATGCGCGCTTGAAATGGGGGTGTGTACCATGACGTCAGAGGGATTGTTACTGAAATATACAGGGGTGTGTTGCGTGACGAAACATGCACTTGAAATGGGGGTGTGTACCGTGACCTGAAAGGGCTCCACTAGAAACAGCTGACCGCATTGTACAGGTGCGAGGGAGTCCATTTATTTGAACTTTTGCATTATCCTGACCACATTCCAAGTAATTGAAACACCCTGTTATTTCACCTAGAAACAGGGAGTGCTCGGAATCTCTCTAGCTAGAAACAGGGGTGTGCTCAGAATCTTGCCAGGGGTGGGAATCTTGCCAGCTAGAAACTAGGGTGTGCTCGGAATCTCGCCAGGGGTAGGAATCTTGCCAGGGCAGGAATCTTGCCGTGGCCAGGGTTGCCACCAAGGTTACGTTTGTACCATTTTTGGTACGTTTTAAATAAAACGGTACGTTTTACGTTACGATCCTAAAAACGTTACATTTTTGTTACGTTTTTGAATTTATGTTACAATTATGTTACGCTTTTGAATAATGAGGAAGTTTCACATTTTCTGAGTAATCTATTTTTTCCCCATGAAAAAAATTCGCTGTTCCCATTTTAATTACACTGACAAGAGTATCGACATTTTTTCACATCGCGGTCGTTTAATCTTATCAAACAATCACTCAGTTATTAGGATGAGAAAATAACCCACTTCGCTTACTCGCAAAATGGTTAAGATAACATTCTCTCTAATGAGCATACGATTATCATTTGTTTTAGTGACAAGTGACAATATTCAGTTAGTCACCTCACCAAAGTTCAATGTCATCAGTTGACTTTGAATCTTGTTCCGTCAGCAATCATACTAAAATTAAATGGAGAAGGAATTAGTTTTATTAGTTAATGCTAATGAAATAAAACAAAATATAATGAAAATACAAAAATTTAGAACCAAATTTGGGCTATGTATTTGCATATTAGGGGGGGGGGGGGTAAGCATAGTAATAGTATATATATATATATATCAAATGCTTAACCTAATCTAGGTACTACTCCCCCCCCCCTAAAAACCCGGAAAAAACAATAGTTTAAACATTGTAAACGCAATGACAAACCACGCTTTGCGATCCAATTCTCTACTGACTGATACCCATTTGACTAGTTTCCTTTAGCATCTATCTTGCGCATGTATCTGCTAATTGACTAGTACCGATGATATATGTATCATTCTTTTTGTAACAACATCCCCCCCCCTTCTGATTGGTTTGACATAATATCAGGTTAAATACAAAAGTTGCTCTTTTTATTTGGGATTATGAACAGCTGGTATTGACAAAATATATGAAACTGTAAAAACGAGCCATTTTTTTGGCTATATCTAAGCATTGAGGAGGAGGGTGGTTTAGTTGAGCCGGAATTTTCGATTTTATGCTAAACTTTTCCAAATATCATGGTCACTTTTTTGACATTATACTCCCCTCTCCATTTGCGGTCCCATATACAACTGTATAAATACATTCCATCGTTGTGTCGTATCTTGTGATGATATTCTTTTCTTGTTACATTCTTTCGTGTTCTTTCACATTGTAAAGTAAGAATTTTATTGTTAGATTTTTTTAATATATTCCTAGGGCTATATCCCGCACCATCAGGGGGGTGGGTGTATTTTCAGAAAAGAGGCCATGATATTTTTAAATAGTATAAAATAAATGATTCAATAGTACTACTTGAGTGTTTAGCATGTTTTCTTCAGAAAAGGACAATCACTAAATATTTGGCTTTAGAAAACGACAACTAGACTAATGCCCATTTTTGTGAAAAAGATAACAGGCTTGTATCTGTATAGGGTAAGCTTACAGTTTTACTTAAGAACTGATTCATACGGACCACAGAGGCTAGACTGGGGGCCCCAACCCCCTGAAAACGTAAATTTCTTGGCTTTTCCTTATTAAATTATAGGTTTTTTACTATCCCCCTTAATTTTTTTTACTCAAATCATTTCCAGTTCATTTTTATTAACCCACTGATCTTTTTGTTCCATCTTCCTTTTATTTCTTTCTCACAAATTTTTTTTTTTTTAATTTGTGAACTATTTTTCAATCACGCGAATGTTCAGTTAGTTCCCACTTTTATCAGTATAGCACAACGGTAAGAGCACACCCCGAAAACTTTAAAATATTAAATATAAGTGAAAATTCGGGGTAAAAAATCGATTCGTTTTTGCATAATTTGATCTTTTTTATTTGTTTTCCTCAACTTTCCGTTTATGTAGTTAAAACCTAGATAAATTTGGTGTTTATGTTATGTAAAACCCAATGCTTTTTGTGCCCCTCATGTTCGCTTATATTCATATATTCTTGAGAAAAAAAAAATAATTCTCCACTATTCAGTTCATTTTGAAAATGAGTTTATTTTTTTTTATTTCTTTATTGTTTAACCTCCTCCCTTAAAAATTCTTTGTGCGTACCTGGACTTGTGAGACCCATCAAAACAGCTTTAGGGTAACATTCATGGGGTTGAATTGTGTGAACTCTTCTTTTATTTCTGACTGTCTTTTGGTTGGGAATCACGATTCAAATTATAAACGGAAAAATGCATATTATGCAAAATAACTTTTGTTTCGTATAGGAACTGAAGACAACGATTGGAATATTTTTTTGTTCGATAAAATAAAAACAAAACAAAAACTCTGTCGCTCGGAATTGCTTAAATCTTTATGTTGGAACGATGCAAATTTGAAGCTAGAGGAGGTGAGACTGAGACTGAGCCAATATAAAATACTAGACGGGAAGGGAGCGATTAAAAGGATTTTTTGGGTCTTTTTAAGAAGCTGGATTTATTAAGATCGTTTTTATTGAAATTTAACAATAAAAAAAAAAAAATTCTAGTGGGTTTTCTTCTTTTTTCTTCAGAACTATAAAGTGTCCTGTGTTTATTGATTTGCCTTTTATTATGTATGTATTTCTCATCAACTTTTGCTTTAAAATACCAATAATGGCAATTAAAAACAACAACATAAATATAAGCAAAATAGTAGCCTAGGGTTCTATACACGCATCGGAGGGGGGGGGGGGGTGTCAGTAGAAGGGGGGGTACCAGCCCCACGAGAACACCCTGCTGCCACCTATAACTTTTTTTTACATAGTTTATGGATGGTTTATGTGTGTTATTTGATGTTCTTATGGATTTTGTCAGTGAGAATTTGAAAAACAGGAATTTTGTCACATTTATGGATGGTTTTATGGACTTTGTCAGTGAGAATGAAAAAACAGGAACTTTGTCACATTTATGTCTGTTTTTCATGGATGGTTATGTGTGTTGGTCGATTTATTTGATGTTTTTATGGTCTTTGTCAGTGAGAATGGAAAAACAGGAACTTTGTCACTCCCTTCTTGTTGTTGTTCGATGCAGATGTTATGAGTTTCCGAGAAACAGTATTTGTTATTGTTGTTCAAGCCAAATGTTATGAGTTTCCGGGAAACAGTTAATGACACGTCCTTCCTCTTGTTATTCGAGGCAAATGTTATGAGTTTCCCGGGAAACAGTATTTGTTGTTGTTTGGCCACGTGTAATGCCCTGAGGATGATTTACATAATCGGTGGTGGAATTATTGATTCACGAAAAAGGGAAATTAAGAAACAAACATGGCTACTTTGTTGTTTGGCTAACCTAACCTGAGAAATTGATTGCGTAATCGATTGGGAATTTTATTGATCCGATAACGGGAAACAAGATCACGCGTCTCCTTCTCAGCCAATCAGAGAGCTTGCTTACATATTAGCGGTGGTGGGAGTATAAGGAAAGGATTTTTGCTATAGTTTTATTAGTCTACGAATAGAATTCACTAAGTTTTTAGTTAGCAGTGTAATAACATGAGTGAACAAGTTGAGTTAGAAATATCCTTTTATTGCAACTGTTCTATTTGTAAGGGGCATATTCATGATTTTGAGTATTCATATGAACCTACTGAATGTTTAGAGTGCATAGAGGCAGAGACAGATGAGAAGAATCTGGAGGAAACGAGAAGAAAAATTATATGTGACATGAGAAATTTATACCGATTGCAAGTAAGCTCAGATAAAAGAAGGACTGATATGTTAGAAAAGGAAGATCAAAAGAAGAGACTAGTAAAAGAGGGCTTTCTCTATAGTGTAAAAGACAGCAGTGAAAACCCAAAGAAAAATGTATATAGTGCAAGATATAACTCGGATTATTATGATGATTATGCTCTAAGAGAAGAGAAAAAGTGACCCTTTAAGAGACAACATAAGAGGTCATTCTACGAAAAGGATTTTAAACAACGGAAACCATGGTGGAAGAGTTCTCATACATGATTTACCTTTAAATCTATTATTAATATGTATAACGAGTTTTGTATTGTAATCATACAATAAATTTGTTTGTACTATTTTAATTTTCATATACTAGATATATATAGAGTGAGGATACCAGCAGAGACTTCTGTACATGAATTGTTCAGTTTGATTAAATCACCCCATAGAGTATTATCAGTTCACAACCAAGTTTTCTATCAAAGATAACGAAAAATAAATGATTCTTCTACATATTTTTATTCATTTGTCAAATCAATGAATATAACGCTTTTTAAATATAAAACATCACTATCATCATCATTATCAACCTCCTCCACAATAGTAATTTCCTCAATTTGAGGATGAGGTATCGTAATTATTTGTATGCTGTCATCGTTGTCACTGACTATTTCAATATTTCTCAAGGGGGGCATATCCACATATAGACGATCATCGTCCTCGATACACATTCTTCCAGAAGGCCCCCTCCTCACTAGATCATCTGACGTGTAAGATAATCCTTCAGACGTATAGTGGACTTCCATTATATCATCAGCATCATCAATGCATATATCGCACAAAAGAATTTCCTTCTCATGAGTGAGGTCCCACTCGCTCCATACATCCTAAAAGATTGATAGCGCTATGATCAAAAACTAGAGTTTCCTGCGGAAAACATATATTAGTTCAGATTTTACGGGAATAGTTTATTTTCGAGCCAATATATCTACCAAAGGTTTAACTCCTGAGTTAAACTAAGAGGTTTCAACTTCAGGAAAAATTACATTTTGACAACATTTGACAATTTACTAAATTTAAAGTTTTGTTTAGTTTCAAAAATGTTTTCTGTCACTCATCATCTTTTATTCATTCACAAACAATACTCAAGAAAACCACTTCCCACGGTTTATTGACTTTTAAATTATTAAGAAGGATATTATTTCTTTGAAATATACATTTTACATTTTTAATTTTCATGCTTTTGATAATTATCTTGTCCTTTTGGTGTAAATTGCAGCTGAAGGCATATCGCAAAATCACAGCTTCAAGTTTTTTCATATACTAAAATTGAAGGAAGCTAGAAAATGTGAACAATTCTTTTTACCCGAATATTCTTCAGAGCCCAACCTAACTACGATCTTAAACAATAATATAACTTATAGTTGAACAATTTTTTTTTTAATATCTCTTTTCTGACATCATTTGGAACTAGCAAATTATTATAAGTAGTAACTAATTACTTAATTTTTAATGAACTTATAATTAATTGAACCAACAATCCAAATTTTTGATACCACAACAATAAATGGCAAACGAAAAAGAATATAAAAAACTACAACATTTAAAAAGTACAGAGTTTGTCTCATGAAATTGAATAGAACAATGGACTATGACAAATAGCTTCAGAATCAAAATCTAACCGAGTCAAATAAATAAAGGTCCATCCGCTATTTTTGGTTATTCATCCCCCCACCAAACAAGCAGTGCAGTTAAAACCTACTTAGATTCTATACTTAGACCGTGTGAAACTAGAAGAAACTAAATTTTCTGTAAAGTTACGTCTAACGATAGACTTATTAGAGTGACAGAAACTTTTTTTTCCACAACCCACAAGAGGATATTTTTCAAGTAAAAAGTAAAGAGCTGCTACACTAAATCAAAGATGAACAGAAATAATGTCGAATAATTTGTCAAACGTAAACCTACATCCAATGATATATTTAATTGAGTGACAAAAACTTTTTCCACAAGAGGTTATTTTTCAATTAAAAGTAAAGAGCTGCTACACTAAATCAAAGATGAACAGAAATAATGTCGAATAATTGTTCAAACGTAAACTTATGCATAATGATATATTTAATAGAGTAGTAAGTCTAGCTTTGAAAAGCGTGCTAGAACATCTAGAAAGAAGGTATCATATCTAAAAATTAGTATTTTTATTACTATAGCAAATAAAATTATACCTAATAAAAAAAACAAAAAAAAAAAAAAAAAAACAAAAAAAAAAAAACTCGATAGGCAAGCGTCCAGCGGGCTTGAACCCTTACACAAATTGAAGAATTTCCACATCCTGTTGTACAACATATTTTGCTGCTTCCACGCAATTAATCTCTTCAATTTTGTAAAGTTTGACTCCTGGTAAAATATGATGTGTGCCCATTGCGGGTAAATATATCCCTTAACAAAAAAAATACGCATGTGTCTACACAAAGAGACAGTTTTACTCTTATGGATATGATTCAATACTCACTACAAATCAAATGGGCTCTTTTGATTGATCTCCTTTCAAATGAATAGGAGTTCAGCTTCTGAGCGATAGAAAAAATTATTTGACATAATTGGTAAGTGCTCGTATTGCCTAGGCAATTACTTGAGGTTATACAGCGGGTAGCTAAACCCAGTATTCCTCAAGAGCCCCCCCCCTCCCCCCCAGACTCCCAAAGAGCCCCAGCTAAACCCTCAAAGACTCCCCGGTGCGAGAGCCAGAGTATCCCAAGAGCGGGCCAGGGGGCCAGGCCAAGAGGCCCATGTAATAGCCAACCAGAAGTGCCCCTCCCCCCCGCGAGGGCAGGGGCCGGGCAGATAAGGGCCATTAGGTGCCAGGGCAAGAAAAGGGGCCAGGAGGGGGCCGCAGAAAGAGTGCGCAAAGGGGGGGGGGGGCAGGAAGGGGCAGACAGAAGCCCAGCCTCCCAAAGGACCCCAGACCCAAAGACTCCCCGGGCTCCCAAAGGCCCTTCCCCTGTCCCCAAAGGTCCACCGGGACTCCCAAAGGACCAATCGGCACTCAAGGGCCCCCAGACCCCAAAAGGCCCTACCCCCGAGCCCCCAAAGGCCCTCCCCCGGTCTCCAAAGGTCCACCAGACCCCAAAGACCCTCCCCCGGTCCCCAAAAGGTCCCCCAAACCCCCAAAGGCCCTCCCCTGATCCACAAAGGCCCCCCCAGACCCCAAAAGGCCCTACCGAGCCCCCAAAGGCCCTTCCCCGATCTCCAAAGGCCCCCCGGGCTCCCAAAGGCTCTCGAACCCTCAAAGACCCCCCCCGTGCCCCCAAAGGCTCCCGAGCCCCTCCATTTCTCCCACCAAAGAGGATGCGCTAAGGTTTATTCTTTTTTTCATATCGGTTGACGGATAGACTATCTGGCATTACAAAGAAGGGGGTAGAAAGAGCTCTGTCTTTTGTCTCTCTGCGACGCTGGAATTGCCCAATGACGTGAATTATATAGGGACCAAATGCACCCATACCTTCCTGCCAAGTCCCACTTAAATTTTTATAAAGCTTTTGTTTAGTATTTTCAATGAAAAATTTTTTTTTTGGGTACTTTTATTGAAACAATTGATAATAAAAAACAAATTTACCCCTTTCCCCAGATATTGGAAAAGGCATTTTTGACTCTTTAAGCTTCTACGATATGGGACCACTAGCCTACAACTAGAATAGCCACAAGAACTGACCTAGTTCTGTTTAGTAAGCAGACAATTTATGAAACTTGCTGGGAGGTGGGACTTTGCTAGATGGTGGATTTTTTGCCTCAACTTGCTGGTTCTGAACTTTGGTTTGAATAAGGTTTCTGGTTTTAATTATGATAGTAACAATTTCGTACCTTCCAGCCTTTCCAATGACACCCAAAATGTCACTTGTAGATGCCATGTTTAACTTTATAATTGGGTTATCAAGGTGACTTAAATATAAACGCACGTAGATCGGAAAATTACCTTTCAAAAGAACCCTGAATGGCTCTCTAGGATGTTCCAATCCCCACCATCGAAAAAAAAAAGAATAAGTCACTGCTTCGTATGCAAAAGTGATTTTTCTTCTTGATAAAAGTGAGGGGGTGGGAGATCTAATTCTCCAAAATAAGTATTTCTATCACGGTGTTTCCAATGTTAAAATTAAGTTATAAGCTATTTTTAAGGAATGTCAGTATTTTTTTCGAAATGTCTCATAAATTAGTTTTGCAACAACATCTTACTATGATTTATTTAAATACTATTTAAAATTTCTGGATCAGCCACAAATGAAAATTTTCTTACTAAGTGTTGCGGCATGACAAGCTCTCGGACTTATTGTTACTGTAGGTCGTTGTTGGCTTTTTTACTAAGTTACGCATCATAACCATGATGCAAAGTCAATGCAAAATAAAAAACTCACATAGATATTTTTGCCAAAGCCTTATTTAACTAAGTTAAATTATTTGAGACTCAAAAAGTGTATTTTTATTCTTGAAATTTTAACCTCTCTGTAAGTTCTTTTATAAATTTCAAAGATAAAGAGTGCAATAATAAAATCTTGTAATAATATATATTTTGTGTTTAAGGAGTAATATGATTGAATATCAAAAACACATAAAAAAAGACAACAACAGACTTTTAGCACAGAAAGAAGTGGTCATTATCTATGTTTATCTCTGTGCATATTTTAAGCGGGAGAGGTATAGAAAACTTCCTGGCTCTCTCTTCCATGTTAAGTATTTTTAGCATGTTTAATATTCAAGTATTTTATGTATAAATGTTTCAGATGTTGACAATTCTGCTGTCTCTTAGCATTGCTTTTGTTCCAAGTTTAACCATAGAAATTGAAGGTACAATGACGGATGGCTTCAATCACCGAGAAAGATTCCTGCTTGTCAAGAAAACAGTTACAAATTTGATTATAACAACAAGCACTACCGCTAGGGGTGTTCAAACATGGTGTTACGTCCGTTGTTTCGGATCTTATACCAGTGTTTTCGACAGGTACATTTTCTTCTGATGCATACCTTGGAACAAACACAATGTTTGTCAATTCCGCATCTGCTTGCAGAAAGAGACGCTGGTCTTTTGAAAACCCATTTGATGAATCAATAAAAGGAATTTTATTTTCATCGGCTATTGCGACTATATATGACACAGTTGCAGCTCTTGCACCAGAAAAGTAAGTGAAGTCCTTAATCAGTCAGTAAAATGACAAAGAGATTAGGAATTTTGACCAGATACACCAGATGCGCTTTTGACCAGTTACAATAATTCCGTTAAAGGGTATATTATACCCGTCAATGTTTTAGAAGAAGCCATTCAAAACTTCCCTTGAGCCCCTTTTACCCATACCAATAACCCCTGCCTGGCTTGAAACTCCTCTAAAATGCACATGTATTCATAATTATCAATAATAATTATATATCATATATATATATATATATATATATATATATATATATATATATATATATATATATATATATATATATATATATATATATATATATATATATATATATATATATATATATATATATATATATATATATATATATATATATATATATGACCTTCTGGTGACAAATTGTTCAAATTTTTTAGAGATTTCAAGTAAAATATATCCACCAGAGTTAAAGCTGGAATCCAGTAATGGAAATGGCAAATATGACCATTTTCTAGATTTAGAGATTAATGTGTCACCTAATAATACAATAAGTTTTAAAATATATAATAAAACAGACGATTTTATTTTTGAAATAGTCAATTTTCCATTTCCAAAAAGTAATATTCATTCGAATATAACATATTCATCGTATTTTTTCCCAACTATTTAGATATGCAAGAATTTGTACTAATTACATCGATTTTAGAAATAGATGTGTGTTACATAGCAAGAAGCTAATCGTAAGAGGTTTGTCCGCCAATAAACTTGCTTGGCAATTTAAAAAGCTTTGTTTTAAGTATAATCAGCTTTTACAAAAGTATAATAAAAGTTATCAAGATATCTTGAATGATATTTTACGGTAACGTGTTGAAGGAATCTGGTTTATCTTCCCGGTAGTTTAGGGTAGATTGCGACACATGTGGTAAAGATTAAGGTGTGATATTCGGAATTTAATTCTTAGAATTTGATTGAGAGTGAAATTGTTCCGGGGGGAGGGCTAGTGCTATTTATTTATTTGTATTTAAATCGGCTGAAGGTTTGGCTCTCAGTGTTATTTGAAGGTAGGTTAAGGATGCTTGAAATAATTTTTCTGGGGTATTTATTTTTATTTTTTGGATTTTTTAAATTTTGTTTATGTTTATTCCATAGGTGTCACTACATTGGGGTATGCCAGATTATGGCATGGCGCGCTCATATTGCCTGGGTAATGAAATTTAAGCGCCGAAACCCATTTAGGCAATGAGTTTTCATCTGATCAGCCCCTATATGTGGTGATCACATATGGAATATAATGTTTTTTGTAGATTTAAGGTGCTATAGCTTGGTTTTGGAAACATTGACGTATACTTATTGATGCTGATTTTGCTCTATTTTGGACTTGATTTTTGGGATTGTCGGATTGGATATACTGTTTTGTCCTGGGGAACTGGATGGATGAGTAGGGTCTAGACCTTGTTCAAGTACTCATTTATTTCAGTTACTAAAGTAGGAAGACAGTTTTTTTTTTTTTTTAGCCAAGTAGTTACCGTAATACATTATATTGAATATATTTTTATAAGATTTTTGTCTTGGAGATTGTTTTGACTGATTAAATCCCATCAATCACGTTAAAATTCAATTGAAATGCCAAGAATTTTTATTGCTTAACACTGAACTAAAAGATTTAATTTTAAGAGTTACTTAACTTGATTTATATTATTGCTCAAATGTGAAATCTTTGAAAAAGAAATTTTCGTAATAATAAATCTGCTTGAGCATAGTTTATTCTTAGATGTCTAGTAAGTTTCTTCTTTTTTACAGAGCAAGAGAAACTGCAGGAGAAACTGCTAAGGATGAAATATCTCACAAATTAATTGAAAAGCAGCCAAGATTGGGATTGAACTTTATCCAAACTGTTACTCAGAGGTTGACAGCAATTTCAACGATAATCACCACCACTCAGGTCAAAACTGTGATCCTAACTTGCACACCATTGGATCTTGGACTTAGTTCTTGTCCGAAGTCTATTTCTCCAAAACTTAAAAAACCTGCATTGTTGGGATGTGCGAAAGCCATAGCCTTAGAGGAATTTCCAGTGGAGGAGAAGATCCCTGTCGTCGTCGTCGTGTGAAACCTGACTTACTGGCGAAAACTGAACAGGAACCATTGCTTCGTAACAGAAATTCAAGATTTGGTACTTTAAGTTCAAAAATTTTGACCAAATTTTACGATTTTTATCATTTATTTGTTTACTGAAAACAAATATATATTCAATAAATTATTCTTTTTAAGGTATTGAACTATAAAAGAAGTTGAATTAAACTAAAGTTTATTTATCGTCATATTTATCGCCTGAAAATATATTTAAGCCTGAAAAAGTCATATTTATCGTAATCACTAATGTTTAGCGCTTGTAAAATTTCAAAACGATTGGGGAAGGATATAGGGGGGGGGGTCATTTTTTATGTATAATAAAATTTTAGTTTTTTAAAAGTAATAATACGGTACCATAAAAAAATAAAAAATAACGATTTTCTTGTCCCTGAGCCCGTTTTTAATTTTATTTTTAACGGAAAACGAGACTTTTTAACATTAATTTCGGTTGTTTCCAATTACTAACTCAATGACCAAAATATTATTTTAGTTGTGATGGATTCATAAACAATTATTCTTGGTCCATCAATCATTATCGGTGCATATATTTTATTGCTAGATCGAGAGATTTTCAAGGTATTGACGACATGGACGTGGAAACATGGAAAACATGGTCGTTCTAAGCTGGAGAACGTTCTACTGGACGTTTTACTGGAAAACACATGTATCAGCCTCTGCAAGAAAAACCGATTGAAATTGTGAGCAGCATTCTACGTACAGCTAGATATGCGTCTAGCTGAGTGCAGCAAAATATTTTTATACAAAATATTTTTTTCATAGGTGGACAAAAAAGCTGGAACTATTGGTGGTACTTATCTGTTAGCCAGTACACACTAGAGAAATTGGATCTACAGGTACGGGGTTGAAGCAACTCACCAATTGGGTGATAGATAGATAGGATATATATATATATATATATATATATATATATATATATATATATATATATATATATATATATATATATATATATATATATATTATATATATATATGTATATATATATATATATATATATATATATATATATATATATATATATATATATATATATATATATATATATATATATATATATATATATATATATATATATATATATATATATATATATATATATATATATATATATATATATATATATATATATATATATATATATATATATATATATATATATATATATATATATATATATATAATATATATATATATATATATATATATATATATATATATATATATATATATATATATATATATATATATATATATATATATATATATATATATATATATATATATATATATATATATATATATATATATATATATATATATATATATATATATATATATATATATATATATATATATATATATATATATATATATATATATATATATATATATATATATATATATATATATATATATATATATATATATATATATATATATATACTTGCCTGTATATCTGCAGTTTGGGGGGTTGGGGGTTAAGTATAGCGTGGCTGCATGCAAAATGTAACCTAACCTAACCAAAATACCAACAAATATTTATCAAAATATAGCTGCAATGTAGTGTTCAACTGAGCCGAAACTAATTGTCTTCATATGCAAACAGCAATAAACCGGTTATTGTCTGATTTATATAAAAAATTTTCGACTGTGTACTGGCTAACAGATAGGCACTTTACCGGTTTTACCAGTAGTACCGGTAAAACTGCAGTGTATAAAATCATGTATCACTTACTTTGCGGCCAAAAAAGCAAAGCAAAATGTTCAGCCTTTATATAAATTAATCTATTACCTGTTGATCAATTCCGCTTTTATTGATTTAGATTCCAGAATTTAACCTGGCTCAGTCAAAGCTATTGTACTAGCTTAAGTTAATGTTTTCTATAAGAATAAAGCACCAGTGTCATCAAAGTACGGTTTATGAAATTTAGATCAGCTGTTTCAATCTGTTGCAAATGTGAACTTCCAATTTGGATGGAAACTTTTGGTCGCTGGATGTGATTTCCGCCAATGATTACCTATTCAACTTCGAAAGGTTAGATTTATTTATTTTTTTTTTTTTTAGCACTGAGGACGACTTGGCGGAGGTCCTTGTCCTAGTGTTTGCTTGTTCTTTGTCTTTATACTTTGCCACTGGCTGGCTGAAAAAATCCTCTTTGTCTCACTATTTTGATTTTATTTTTCGTTTGTTATTTCCTTTCCTCTCTTAGTTTCATACGTCATGTATAGCGTCATGTATATAAGTCATGTATATACGTCATGTATATATATATATATATATATATATATATATATATATATATATATATATATATATATATATATATATATATATATATATATATATATATATATATATATATATATATATATATATATATATATATACATATATATATATATATATATATATATATATATATATATATATATATATATATAGATATATATATATATATATATATATATATATATATATATATATATATATATATATATATATATATATATATATATATATATATATATATATATACATGTATATATATATGTATATATATATATATATATATTATATATATATATATATATATATATATATATATATATATATATATGTATATATATATATATATATATATATATATATATATATATATATATATATATATATATATATATATATATATATATATATATATATATATATATATATATATATATATATATATAGTATATATATATATATATATATATATATATATATATATATATATATATATATATATATATATATATATATATATATAATATATATATATATATATATATATATATATATATATATATATATATATATATATATATATATATATATATATATATATATATATATATATATATATATATATATATATATATATATATATATATATATATGTCTGCACTTTTGTGCGTCAAAAACTGCACTTTTATGCCTATATGCATTCAAAGCTTAACCGAACTTAATAATTGGGGTTAAAAATAATGCTAGGAGGGGGAATTCAGTTTTGAAGGATGTGTAAAAATGGTACATATTTAATACCCAGTAAACATCTGACTTGAAATGCTTCAGATCGTATATTTTTCGCTAGCTTCAAAGCAGATGGCCAGGTATAAAGATATCTGGGTAAAATAGCGTTTGCAACGATTTCTATTTTTAACTCAACAGATAGCAATTATCTTCCGTTTCATATATAATTGAGAGACGATCATTGTTTACTCGGCTAGTAATTTATAATCAGCTACTTGTATGTACGCGTGTGTATCTACTAAAGGGGGGTAATTATTGAAGAAAAAAAGAGGAGATGGGGGAAGGGGGTGCCCACCATTAATATTCTGAATAAATTTCAAATGTAGCTAATAGTTGAAATTGTATTTTTTTTTCATGTATCGTGTTTAAAAAAACGTGTTTTATGACATTCCGGTGGCTCATTGTTGTGGCATTGTTGGGTTGTGTGTGACTGATGCGTCAAAAACTGCACTTTTATGCCTATATGCATTCATAGCTTAGCCGAACATAATAATTGGGGTTAAAAATAACGGTAGGAGGGGGAATTCAGTTTTGAAGGATGTGTAAAAATGGTACTTATTTAATACCCAGTAAACATCTGACTTGAAATGCTTAGGATCGTATATTTTTCGCTAGCTTCAAAGCAGATGGCCAGGTATAAAGATATCTGGGTAAAATAGCGTTTGCAACGATTTCTATTTTTAACTCAACAGATAGCAATTATCTTCCGTCTCATATATAATTGAGAGACGATCATTGTTTACTAAAAAAAGTAATATTATTCTAAGTGTATTTTTTTCATTAAATGTTGTATTTTTTTCATAAATAAATAAAGTATATTTATTAAAGTGCTTTTTCTAGTGCATTTTTTAAAATATTTTTATTATAAATAAATTTAAAAAAAATCTTAAGTGTGTTTTTCTTTTTTTTTCTGTAATGTATTATTTGCAAAGTGCTGTTTTTTATGTTAATAATACAAGAAATATGATTCTTTATTAATTTTGTTCTTCTTCTTTCTTCTCATTATTATTGAACGGACTAGTAGGGAAATTACTTAGTCATTAGACAACTATAGTCTACAGTTATTTGTAGGTGAACTGTTGAAGGAAACATGTATCAATTTAAAACACAATTCAGATCGTTTCTGTGTGGTCCATCAATGTCAGGCAAAACGACACTCTTAACTAAAATAATTAAAAATTGCGATAAAATGTTTGTGGAAAAGCCGAAAAAAATCTACTATTGTTGCAGCATTTGGCAGGAGTCATACGATAAAATAAAAGCAATTGGCATAGCGGGATTGGTGCAGATACAATTCATACAGGACTTGATGTGTTCAACATTATTGAACCAAACTCTTGGCTGATTATTGAGGATTTGCCTGAATCTATTGAACAATGGTCCCAGGAAATGCTGCAATTGTTCACCGTTCGCTCTCATCCTGAACAGATTTCCCTTACTCTCTACAAAACCTCTTTCATCAGAGCAAATGTATGTGAACACTTGCATTGAACTGCACCTACTATACCATCTATAGAGTTGTTCGTGATTCTAGCTCGCTAATAACCTTCAATAAACAAATATACCCTGGGGCACCTAAATTTCTGCTCTCAGCGTACAATCAGGCAACTAATACACCCTACGGTTACATCCTATTGGATCTTAATCAAAATACACCCGAGGATTTCCGTGTAGTCACAGATATTTTTGACAATGAAATTACAGTATATCTCCCCGTGAACAATAAAAAGACATATTAGTTGCTATCATGACACTGAAGAAACTACATGAAAATAGACATTTATTTTCAGTTCTAAGCACTTCAAAAACCGCATACTCAAACATGGTGTTGACAATGATTTCATTAATCTAATATCCGAACTTTGTTTAAATTTGACCGAGGGCAATGTTCAACTGCCAGAAGTAGTTAAGCAACAGGCAAAGCAACATCGTTCCATTGTACTTACATTGGCCACTAAAAACAAAGGAAAGAACTTTAAAAGGAAACGTCTTCTTTAGGCGGGCGGTAGCTTTTTCACACTTTTACTATCGATAATTGCAGGTTTTGTAAACAGTTTTCTCTAGAGAGAGAATGGCCAAACCCTATAAATTGACTCCAATAGAACTCGCTCTCTCACCCGTGGAACACTTTGAGGAAAATCTGAGTAAATTCATTGACAACTAGAATATTGAGGATGATAAAAAACTGCTTTTACTTCAAGATACACTTCGCCGAATGAACAAACATAAGCCCTATCGTGCGAAGGCCAGTGGTATTGATCACAAAAAAGAACCATCTCCTCAGGATTTTGCTGTTGCTGCTGCTGCTGGAACACATTTAAAGAAGGAGGAATTGGATTCAATTGTGTCGAGCATTGGAAATCTAATGCCCCACTCATATCGTGAACAAAGTAAACGACTCATAACATATCTGATGGAAAGTGGTCAAGATCATATTCAATTTGATAGCAATGGGAAAGGGATTATAATTCAGGGCAAGAGAGCTATAATTTACTTGATTTAATCTATGATATAGTTAAAAATAGTAAAGGACTATTATCATTTGACGATCATCTGTACAACTTTCTAAATGCATTAAACTTCCCCAAAAGCCTTATTAGCAATAGGCAAATTCTAAAAAAATAAAATGAACATGCACCCTCAACACCATTAAAATATGAACATGAAGAAGAAGAAGAAGAAGAAGAAGAAGATTTTAAATCAATTTTGGAAAATACTAGCACACCTAGTGGAAACTTGACAATGGTGAGGAGGAGGAGAACACCACTGATAGCTAGACAAAAGTGAAGACGTATCAAGTCAACGTCACCACAACCACAGCCAACCATTAGTATACAAAAGGGTAGCAGATGTTACACTACACGTTTACGTTCAAAATGGTTGAAGTTCTGAAACGTGTTTATGAAAATATTGGTGAAGTGGGAAGTTTAAGTTCCCCCACCATTCTTTCCAAAGTCACTGGTGTTCACGCTAAAAGTGTACAAGACTATCTACAAAATGAATCAAGTTACACTCTGCATAGAAATCATAGACTTTGTGCTAATCAATATCGAAAAACTAAAGCCTTTTTCCCATTGCATATAATGCAAGCAGATCTCTTAACTCTAGATGAGATTCAAAGACGTCACAATACACAGTACAAGTACATTCTACTTGCAATCAGTGTTTTTAGTCGCTATGCATATGCCATTCCATTGCGCTCGAAGAGAGGTGTTGAAGTTGCTCAGGCCGTTGAAAGTATTCTCGAACAGGATTCGTATAAAAAAATTCAAACGGATCGTGGTAGTATATTTGTTAATCCCCATGTTGCAAAAGTACTAGCGAAATATAATAGACTGCTCTATCATAGTCATAATTCTATAAAGGCTGCATTGGCCGAATGATTGATAAGAACTATTCGACTTTTAATTTCAAGATATTGAACATTGAAAAATACATCTGCTTTTATTTATGATTTAGATAAAATCATGTTGATTTATAATCAACGACCTCATCGATCATTGTCCAATTTAACCCCAACGGAAGTTCATCATTCTGATCATGATACAATTGACACCTTTCTTAAGTAATATTCCAATGAAACGATTGTCAAGAAGAAAAAATTTAATGTTGGTGATACTGTTCGAATTAATAGAACAACTAATGTTTTTTGAAAAGGGTAATTACTTGTGGTCCACAGAACTTTTTAAAGTGGCAAAAATCCTAGACACTAAATCCATAACTTATCGTTTGCGCGATACCAAAGATGAACAAATTCTCGGCGGCTTTTATAATTATGAACTACAAAAAGTTAAAAATAATAGTGAACTATTTAGAATTGAAAAGATATTAAAGACTCGTACTCGCAGGGGTAAGAAACAGTTACTTTTTCGGTGGTTAGGATACAACTCTGATTTTGATTCTTGGATCACTGTTGAAGATATTGACAATGCCTAATGATTTATATGTAACATTTATGTCCAACGTTTCCGATCCTCTCTACAATGACTTGAATAAAACAAGTGATTTTTGGACGAAACTCTCCCCCGCCGTCAACTTCGATGACGGAAAGTATGAAGTGGCTCTTGTCGACTGTATTCTCAAAAATACCTATGACATCCTGAGAAAGGATCGTGTGTATAATATAAAAGTTATACCGTTCGATTTGTCACTCATTGTCGAGTATGAATGGGTTGAAGCATTTAAATCTAGTGAATATCCAGATGTTACATTGAGATATAAAGAGTATGGTACTATGATGGATTTGTGTCGTGCAATCAATAGGAAAATCTCATATCGTAGGAAAGGTACATTCCATTTTAATTATTCAATGGAACACGATAGGATTTACATTACCTCACCTGTTGACACTGAAATAATTCATCTCAATGATAATCTGAGAGACGTTCTTGGCTTTAAACAGAATATGATAAATGGGAAAAACGCTGGCACTGTTAGCGGGATGGATCAAGTTATTTTCGCTGATTATCCAAATGGTTTCGCCTCGGACTCTTGCATATTTTTCTATGCATCCTTTGTGGAAACATCGAGAGTTGGTAATTCAAATGTCCCCCTCCTATGTGTTCTTGAACGAAAAACAACTCATGAACTTGTTCATCACTATAATATAAAGCATCTTCAGTATGTTCCTGTAAACACTTCGTGTTTGGAACTCTTTCAGTTAACACTAAGAAGTGAATTGGGTGATCCTCTAGCAATAACAAAAGGCTTAGCAGTGATTACATGTCATTTTCGACCCATTGTCGGTGACACCACCTCCTAAAGTGAACAATAGAAGAATTCCATTTGTCTGTCCCGATATCAATTGCTATGTTGGTGCTCTGAGTCCACGTCAAATAGGCAATGGATTGGACTACTACAAGGGGCGTACTACAATGTCTGGCTATGGTCTTGGTAGCTGGTTTGGTAGGCTATTTCGTTCTGCACTACCCCTTGCCAGAAAATATCTTGTACCTGCTGCATCAAATTTTGCTGCCTCAACACTACAGGACTGGGGGTCGGGTAAGCATTTCAAGGAGAGTGTTAAGGAAAATATTAGATCTCCAGCAAGAGCCGTTTGTGAGCAATTAAAATCTCAGCAAAATGGGAAGGGATTGAAACGGATGCGTGCGCGTCATTCACTCATCAGTCTCTACCCAGGCGGGAAGCGAAGGACATCAACAAAGACTTTGAGGAATAAAACGACGAAAACCATAATTTCTTCTCTTAAGATGACTTATCTCCCCCATAAGGAATCACTTCCATCAATCAGTTCCTCATTGAATCTGTTCAATGCTGAAAATGTTGATGTCAGTGTCAGGTATGGCAACTATGAACAATTTCATCCCCAGCAACCCCTCTCGGAAAATATAGACTTTCAAATATTTTCCAATGAAGACTATTTCATCAATTCGTCATCGACATTTATTGATTTAAATGTTGCGGTGAAGAAAAAGTCAGATAATACAACTCCAACTGCTGCCGATGGTCTCTCCTACGAAAACTGTATTCTACACAGTCCTGTTCAAACAAATTAATGTATTTATTAATGGAACATTGGTGAGCACTAGCAAATAATTTACCCAACTATGCAAGCTACATACAATTTATGATGATGACACCAAAGGCATATAAGGAGTTGAGAGGACAGTCAATGGGCTATGAATATCTATCAGGTGTTGATACTGACGGTGAGTTGGCTACTGCAGTGACCCAGGAGTATCATCTAGTTGGAAAATTAAATCATGAGATATTCAATATATCCCAATGGTTACCCCCCAATGTCAAGATTGACATAAAGTTGCAACTAGCCCCGTCAAATTTCGTTTGGAGAAAAACACTTCCTGCAGCACCCGATGCAAATGTCATTATCACATCGGCAATTCTCCACGTCCGAAAACAACAGGTTATGAGCTCTGTTGCATTGGCAGTGGAAAAGCTAAGAGCCAATGGCAACAACATTAAACTTCTTGTCCCCCATACGATCACCAATCAACTTCACATTGCCACCGGCTCTCGTAACTATACCGATTCATCATTTATCAATGGAAAAATCCCAACAAAACTTGCTTTGGCCTTTGTGAAGAGTGGCAGTGCCGTTGGATCCTGGAATGCAACCCCCAATGATTTTAATTTTTTCGGTCTATCTAGCCTTGTGTGGAAAGTGAATGGTATTCCACTGTACACTCTATCAATTGACAAAAAATCATATAGAACTCTGTATGAGTTGACCATGCAATCCCTAGATCATGACTCACAACTATTTGAATATGGAATAACTGATTCAAAGTTTTCAAAAAATCATGGTGTAATTGTATTGGACTTGTCGGGGACCCAGGATATGAGCATAGTACGAATAGGGAATGTACGTTTAGAGTGCACATTTGCCGATGCTTTGACTGAGGGTATCACGCTAATATCATTGAGCCAATTTGAAACCTATTGGGAAATCACACCCCGACGGCAATGTTCTACTAGACCTAGCACCATGAACACAAACCAAATAATCAACGTATTTAGTATGGATCCATACATGTCCCAGTACAAGTCCTATTGCATACCATCGGACTTCATTGAAAAAATTCCAAGTGTTAGTAATACCCTAATCATTGTTAATAGCAGTCCATCGACTTTGAAGACAGGCCATTGGCTATGCATCTTTCAAACAGCAAAGAATATTGGATTTTTTTTATCCTCTTGGCCTATCGTATAAATTCTACACGCCATACATCAGCAGCTTTATTGAAAGCAGTGGGACAAACTATTATTCAAAATCAACGAAAAGTACAGGATTTAACGACTAAGACATGTGGATTTCATGCACTACTCTTTTTCATGTTCAGATGTCGTGACTATACCTACAAGCAGTTTCTCGACATCTACGTTGACTTACCTCGATTGAACGACTTTCTAGTGGAAAATATACTTACAAGCGTGTTTAATATTGATTTTAGTGCCCTACGAATAAAATGTTCTAAAAATGTATGTGAAATTGTTTATTAATAAATAAAAATGTATATACATGATAAAAACGACTTTTTCTACTCTTTAGATTCATCTTCTACTAGGTATAGATATTTGTCGATAACAACTAATGTCGGTAGATTATCTGAATTCACAGTATACTGATCCTGATGTGCTGCAATGTCAGGGTCGCATTTTCTACAAGAGAGTGTAACTTCACTCTTATCATATCTCTTTGTATAGTCAATGATACTATTCTCATTCACTTTGTAGAGTTCACATGTTTCAATTTGCTTATTTGAAGCAATGTCACAAACAGTGTCCTCAAGTGGCGAATCACATTCCGTCACAGCCAAATAAAAATCAGTGGACTTATAATCATAGTAGCCATTGTCTTCACAACGATGACGTAGAAGCCAAATTCTTTTGTTGTTCCAACAGTTAAATCGCTGACCCGGTTCCTCCTCCCAGAACAATCTAAAGCCACGACGATACCAATCTCTTAGCAATAAACTAAAATCACGCTTAGGATTCTTTCCAATCATACCAGGATATGTATTCTCCCACTGATTACATTTATCATAGTGGCAATTGGAGCATATGTGCCCTCTAGGATGATAGTCACACACCTCTTCAAGACAGGAATTACAACCTTTAATTTGTGCAGCATATCCTCTATGAAATTTACACGGGTTGCATAATCTGCACTTTTCATCATACTCATCAATCATTGAACAATTCTCACATGATGACCAGCTGCCCAGTGTATACATGCATAGCGAACATGTATGGAACATTTTTTCATGTGTGTTGACACTCTCACTGCCACAATGAAACTGAGCTAGCAAAACAAATTGAGTGGGATAGAAAGAAAAGAGAGAGAGGAGTAAATCATCCTTGAACACCATGTTTCTCATGAGATAAAAAGTCCTAAATTTTAAAACTAGTGTTTAAAAGCATATCCACATTATCATTTTGCTGTGTCGTGATTAATATGTCAATAAATTGTGTAAATGCATTTGGACCACAACGTAAAAGCTTCATGCAATAGTCTAATGACGGAGAATCAGTTTTCATTATATCGACATGCATTCCCTGAGAAAAGATCTTCCTTTGAATAGACAGCTCTAGAAAATCATCATCTAGAATCAAACGTTTTTCCATAAACACAAGATTCCCCATGATTCGCTCTTTCTCAAATCTATCCATTTTTTAGAGTCCTAACACTCTCACAACCAACTTCACACTAACCAGATTTTTTTTTTCTACTCTAAAAATACACGCTAGCCTACTATAGAAAGAAAAATATCTTTGATTTAGAAACGGTTTTATTGAACATAAGTACAACAATAATAATCACTGATTCAATTTGTTTTCATCAATATATTTCACTAGTGCATCTAATGCTGCCTGAAGTCTATTTATATGCACAATATTCAGTTTCGCAGCAAAAAATAATTGCTCCTCCATTTTAAATTTGCTCAATGATATCAAATATCTAGCATACATATCATCCCATTCAAGGCATAGTCTACAGCCTCCTGTTATTTCCACAGCCACGTTTGGTACTCGTATATCTTTGCTACCGGCTCCACTATCAACCTTCAATAGTGTAAATGCTCCACTCATTTTCTCTACTAATATCGTCTCAAATAAACTATTCTCTCTGAATTCAATTCTCTTACTAATATGAATTGCAATGACAATCACTCCTTTATTCGAATCCAATTACTAATCAAGTTATCGCATATGGAGTAACCTCCGCTCTCTCTGATTGGCCCTAAAAAAATGGGTGTTGCCTCAAAAACCAGTCTGCTTGCATTATACAATTCCAATTACACTTTCAAAATGTGTTTGATCACTTTGCTTGGAAAGGTACCGAGGAACATTAGTGTGAGAGGATACTCACTCTCTTTGAAAAGATGTAGAGCATCAAGCAAATAGCATGGTCCTAGGGCATTAAGCAAATAGCATGGTAATTCCTAGGACATTAAGCAAAATGGTACCTACTACTCTACTTGTGCCTAGCCCTTCAGTTACAATTCTATAATTTTGCTTGAAAATTGAGCTACAGTTGAATTATGTCCAGGGTTTCAATATTTAGGGAGAATACCCTATTTTAGGGAGAAATCACTTCTTTTAGGGACACTTATTTTGAATCTAGGGAAAAAGGGAAATATGGGGTTAAGTAAGGATTTTCAGGGAAATCTGGGGTAAAGTAAGGATTTTAAGGGAAAGTTTTATTTTTTCAAACAAAAGGCTGAAAAATTTTCAAAGGTTGCATACGCTCGGTTTTTTGAAAAAAGCTCATGGTGATGACTCCATGTCCAAAGTTAGCCATGAGACCCGAATACCCCTAATTAAGCCTCGAATGAAAAAAAATGAACCAAGTGAGAGAGATAGCTTGACAAAATCCTAACATCGTAATGAAATAGACAAGATAACACAGGTATAGAAAAAAACTAAGATTTTATTATTAAAGAAGAAAATTTAGTTAATTGTTATTAGTTATTTCATTATAATCAAAACTCAACATTTATTATTCACAATCAGAAATCAAAGATCAATTCTTGTTCTTTTATTGGCTAGAAGTGAAATTTCATTATTATTGAAGAAAAGCAAGCGTTCTAACTAATATGGTAAGCTAACATATTCCTGCTTGAATGTTCCTATTGGATTTTATTCTTGACTTGTTTGAATTTAATAAGCAAGTCACAATTCCAACAGAAAAATATGATTTTTTTTTTTTTTTTTTTTTTTTTTTTGACTGGTTTGAATTCGAGCAAAAAATTTTGTTGGAAATCATTTTTTTTTTGTTTACAGTGTGTCAAAAAAGTCATATTTATTTTATTCGCTACAGTTTTCAGGCAGCAGTGGTAAAATAGCAAAGTGAATGGGGGAGGATCTATGGGTGGCCACTGTTAAGTATAAGATAATTTTAGTTTGTCTTAAAGTACCCTCGCCATCAAAATGAAAACTATCTTTTGCTCCCTTGTTCCATTTTAAGTTGATACATAATTGAAAAACGTGATTTTCTAAGATTCATTTTGGCTGTTTCAAACTTATGATTTTATTTTCAAAATGTTATTGTAGTGATGATAGATTTATAAACAACTATTATGGGTTCACTGATTTTAATTGGCGCAAAGTTTCTATTACTAGATCGGGAGATCTCATGGAAAATCAATTTAGAATGAAACCAAAGTTCAGAGCATTTCCTCTTGTGATCCAGAAAGAACGTTGTAGGAAAGTAGACGCCTAGCACAGTTTAACTGTATATCTTCTGCAGTAGACCTGACACGAAGGTGCAGTTGTAAAAAAAAAACTCATGTTACTAAAAATTTGAAAAAAAATCCCAAAAATAATTCAAAAATTTAGATTTTCTTAGGGAGAGGGGGTGAGGCTTCTCCTTTGCCCGCGCTCCTAAAATAGATAACACGCGAAACACTAGACAGTCAGCATAAGTTTTATCTTATCAATTCCTTCTGACGGCATTCTGTATGGTTTGATTCTTGCGTATAAAAATTTTCTAGAACATATTTCTAGATTTTACTTCACGTACTAATTAACTGTCTCAACGCCATTCGGGAGCACGAACGTTTTCGCTCAAGAGTCTAAGAAATTTCAGATAACTGGGAAATTGTTTCCGACTATTATAAGACTTCTCTTTTCCTATCTTATTTTTAAAATAAATGGTCTCCCCCGCCCCCTCCCTCTGGAAGATAATATATTTATTATCTTGTAAAAACTAGAAGATACTGCTCTGAAATGTGAGCAGGAATCTATTTCGATGAAAGCCACGTTTTAGGAGAATGAGGAGCCTAAACACACACAAGAAACGAATAAAACGAATAAAAAGTACTTAAATTTTTGGAAATATCCTTAAAAAATTTAGGGGTGTATACACGGAGAAGAGGCCCTTTCCTTCCAGCCTATGTGGAGTCAAGAAAAAGCTTTCAGATATAATACTTAAACTGCACACTTCTAATTTTCAAACAGTTCGTGGTAACGAACTGTAAGTAAGAAGCGATAAGGCTCAATAGTAACCGAGACTCTAAGAAACATTGATAACAATAGATACATCAAAAGAATTGAATTTTGATGCTTATTCAAAATATACAGTTTTATCAAGTTTAATGATACCCATCAAAAGTTACGAGCCTGAGAAGATTTGCCCAATTTTCGAAAAAGGGATGAACATTCTTAGACCCCACACTGGCCCCCATGACAAAAAAATAAAATAAAAGTATCTTAATGAAAATCATATGTTCAGATTTTGTCGCCATATCATGAGAACCTTACCGTAATGTTTCACAAGCTCCTATATACAAAAAAGAGGAATTTTGCTTTTTTTTTTACCAGAAGAATGATCACGGATGCGTGTTTCATTTGTTTTTACTCTTTTTTGATTTTTTTTCCTGCAAATCATCGTATCGAACCAGAGATCCTAGGGGTCGGGAGAGGGTTCATTTGATGAGAAAGCAAAAGTTCTACTGCCCTTTTTAAGTGACCAAAAATATTGGAGTCCTCACCTAGCCCCCGTCTAACGCCCCTTTTTTCCCTTAAGTTATCTAATGAAATATTTTGAGATATCTCTTTTATTGCTAAAGCAATTAGGTTCATATATGTTTTTTTATCTCAATTACCTCCTTAAAAGTTTGTGGTACGCCATTAACAGTTGATATTAAGGTTGCCCCGTCACAGATCCCCAGGGAAGGGATTCAAGCTATGAACTTTGCCCATTGTTTACAAATAGTCATTGTTATTGGGAAGTATACAGATTTGTATGTTTTTTTCGGGGGGGGGGGGGGGGATTTCTGGCGGGAAAAATACGTGGGGAGATCTTTCTATTGTTGAATTTTGTGGGGGGAAGGAAACTTTCCATGGAGGAGGAGCGAATTTTTATCCCGGCATTATTGAAAAAAAGAACCTTCAGAAATTCAGTGAAAAAAAGAGAGTTTTTTTCCACTGAAAGTTTTTCCAAGTCTATCGCAACATTAAAATTTGAAACGAATAGAAATTATTACGCATATAAGGGGTTGTCCCATCCTCAATACCTCTCTCTTCACGCAAAAGTTTTTTTTTGGAACTTTTAAAAAAGGGCCTATTATAGCTATTGATTGGGTAACCATTGCAAAAAAAATATCCTTGACATAATTTAGTTCAGAATTTAATGATTAATTGGAACAAAAACTTTAAGCTTACAGCACCACGGACATCATAGGCAGCGCAATCGCGCTGCCTAAGTAAAGAACGATGTGGGAACAAATGTATTATCGTATCGGCATTCGTATCGAAGGAGTTGATGTAGAAACTTCGAAGGAAGGCCTCATTATTCGATTGGGAAGTGGAAGGCTTAGTGCCCTTTTTAATAGTCGAAAAAAGAGATTGGAAGGCAGCTGACACCACTTTCCACACCCACCATTTCCCCAAACACATCCAGTCAAAAATTTTGAGATAGCCATTTTGTTCAACGTAGTTGAAAATTCTTTTAAAAAGCAATTCTTTTACATGTTTCACTTTTATAACTCTAAGAAATCAAGATTTTAATTAAGATTTTTGAAGAAAAAATTTGTATCGGCTATTTAGAATACGAGTTATACTTGTCTTAGAAAGCATAGGGTTTAGAACCCTACTCAGATTAATTTCTGCCCGCTTTGAGTTTGAATCTTATTTTAATTTCTGTTTGTTTTTGGTTTCATTTATTTATTGATACTTATTTGTGGTAGTTGTATGCTTGGTAAGTTATTTGATTTTATTTTTGTTCATTTTTGGCTTAATGGGTTCTTCACTTTTTTAAAAAAAAAATTATTTTGTGCAAAAAGTTTTTTTTATTAATTATAGTAAAAGGAGAGAAACAGCATAAAAAGAGGGCTATATTGTTGAGAATATGGTATCAAATTCAACAAATCTGAACACCCACAAGCCAATGTCTGAAGCCTTTATAAAAAAGAATGTTAATTTTGCAAATGGATGCGTGCTTGTTGGGTTTAACCATTATTCTTCTTTCTTTTTTTTAACAAGAGTGATTTTATTGACCTAGTTGTTTACTTTGAAAACGCTTTTATTTTTTATAGTTATAATGTCAAAATCCGTCAAATATATCGGTTTTTGGTATTGAAATTAATTAAAAATATTAATATTACTCACAAAGTTCAAAATTTACAGCCTTTCCCAAATACTAGATAGTCGTATTCGATTTTCTTAGTCTTAGTTTCATTGTTTTACTTTGAACAAGCCTCTTTGAAAATACATTTACTTTTGAATGCGTTACATATATATCAGATAGCTTTGAAATATTGATCGTTTCTTCTGCGTTAGGAAAAGTATTGTGAACATAAAACTACACCGTTTCAAAAACATGCAATTAAATAAAAAAAAAAATACTTTTTTCAATTAAAAGTAAGGAACAACTTCAGATCATAAAACGAACTGAAATTATTCCATATGTAAGGGGAAGAGCCCTCGCTCGTTAAGCTAAGCCTCAACTCCTCGCTCGTTAAGGGGTAGAGCCTCAACTCCTCGTTCGTTAAGCTAAAGTTATTTATTGCTTTAAAAAAAAAAACTCCTTTTTTTCCAATTCAGTAGGCTTTGTGTTTAAGAAAAATGTACTGAAATAATTTAGACGAAAAGTAAAACTTGATAGCAAAGAGCGAAGGGGAGAAGAGGGTACAGTCCCTAATATAGCAATTTTAGCAATGGGAGGGGCATTATTATCTCCTACCCCACGCTAATAATGAAGGTGTATAGCAAGATACATCACTGGGAATCAAGAGGGATGATTTATCAATTCCTCACCCGTTTCCCAAAAAAGCATTTTATTTTTATCTAGAGGATTAACGAGAGTTAGGATAACTAGAATTAAAATGAAATCATTGAATAATCTGCCATCCCCCACCCAACCCCAAGCTGCGTATAAAATGACCCGTCACCCCTCCTTCAAAATAGCTGATGCGCATTTAGAAATCACTGTACATAGTTTTATGGGATGGGAAGAAGATCAGTTTGCTTATTTTGAAATGAATATCAGTAACATTTTTCTGCGATAATAAGGCAGATATCACCCCACAGCACAAATATTCAGGCCTAGTCCGATGAAAGCAGGTGAGAAATTAATTTCTGCTCGCTTCCCCTGACTCTTTCTATATTTATTAATTAAAAAAAAAATTCTACATAATAAGTTTTTCAAAGAAAAGTAAAGAACTCCATTAAACAAAAAATGAGCAAAAATAAAATCAAATAATCTAACAAGCGTGAAACTACCACAAATCAGCATCGATAAATAAATGAAACCCAAAACGAACAGAAATTACATTAAGTAACCGAGTCAAATTCAAAACGAGCAGAAATTAACATAAGTTGGGCTCAAAACCCCTATGCCTTCCCTAGGCCAGAACAAAATTTGCACTTTACTGAAAAAAATATAAATGTTTTTACTTCTATAACTTTAATAAATCAAATAATATTAACATTTTGATTACTATATATCAGTATATGTATATTAAACTGACAATGTACATTCATTTGTATTTTTTCAGTAAAGTGAAAATTTTGTTCTGGCCCAAGAAGGCATAGGTGTTTTGCGCCCAACTTTTGTTAATTTCTGCTCGTTTTGAGTTTGACTCGGTTATTTATTGTAATTTCTGTTCGTTTTGGGTTCGGCTGCTATTTGTATGCTGGAGAAAAATTTTTCAGCAATTTTTAACAACATACACCCTTTTAAAAATCTGGACACAAATAGTACTGTTTAATTTAGTTTCAAACCTCCTCTATTTAACCTGAAATGGAAAACTTGATACCATTCGCAAAGAAATCTGTTTACTTCTTTGATAGCTTGGATACACCTATGATATTTTGATTTGGTTAAATTTTAAGTGCAGAAGTAGCCCCGAACGTTTGAACATAATACCCTAAAGTCAAGTTTTTAAACTGAAAGTAAGGATGCGACTTATTAAAACGAATTAGCAATTATTACAGTGCATTTGAAAGGGCTGTTCCTCAATCGCTCTTTACGCTAAAGTTTTTAGTTGTTTTAAACATAAAGTGGGCAGAGTCAAACTGGGAGAGTGAGCGAGGCTTGAGGAGGGGACTAGTTGCCCTCCCAATCACTTTCGACTATTAAAAAGGTTTATTGTCAGCCCTTACTATTTTTAAATCGAATGAGTTTTTTTCAAATTTTGACAACGTTTTTGAATACGAAGTGCCCTGGTGATCTAAAAACAACAACAACGTACAAATAATTAAAACAAAATTTTCATATTAATTTACTTTAATTTAGTTAAATGGCTTTCTCGAAACTTGTTTAATTATATTTACGAACGTATTAAAATAAAATATACGTAACCTTACGAATTCCAACTTGCATGAGCGAACTTTTGGATAGGACAATATTTTATAATTTGTTTATTAGGGGGTGCCCCAGTCATAAATTGCTCCCTTTACGACAAGTTCGAATTTCAATAAAAACCGCTTATCATAAACCCGTTAATTAGGCATAAATAGCTCTTATGAAAGTACTAAAAAATCTTGCCCTGAAGAGCGAGGTATTGACTACGGGGTGAACCCAATCAATATGTATATATTTTCCTGAACTTTGAATTGCGATGGCTGCAAAATGGCTGTCTGAAATAGTCTTTATTGATATTAAATTTCGGATCTTGCTTTAAATAATGGCGTGGAAGGGCGTCCCCTTTAGTTGCTTTCCCTCACTATCGAAAACTTCCTTCATGGGCACTAGCCATCCTCACATTTCCCCAAATGAGCCCCCCCCCCCACTACCAGAAAAATCTCCCCTGAAAACGTCTGTTACTATCCAAATAACCAATTATATGTTAACTTGGGTAATTCATTTACAAGCCTTCCCCCGGGAATGTGGGGGATTAAGTCATCCTCAAAAACATAATTTAGAATTTTCGAGCATGCTGAACAAAAATGGCTATCTCAAAGTATTGATTAGGTGACTTTGGGGAAAAAAAATGAGGCGCGAGAGGCAGGCCTAGTTTGCCCTCTGATTACTTTTGGAACATTTAAAAAGGGCACTAGAACTTTGAATTTCCAAATCCAATGAGCCTTTTTTAAAGATTTCTAGGACAACACCTGGGTCGATAATCACCCCTGGGAAACCTTATAAAAAAAAAAGAATAACTTACAACGCCTTGCCCTAAGGGATCTTTCTTCTAAGGGGGACTGTTTGCAAAATTCCACATAATTTGTAGATGGGAGCTTGAAACCTCACAGTAGGGTTCTCTGATACGCTGAATAAATTTTCATTAAGGTTCTATAACTTTTAAGGGTCTTTCCTTCTTTTTTCAAAAATCAGCTATCCAAAATTTTGATTGGATGTGTTTTGGGAAATGGTGGAGTGGAAGAGCAACTTCCTAACACTTGATGGGTACAATTAAAAAATGAAAGCCACTATAATTTGAAATCAGCAATTGAAGGATCTGATTTTTTGATGTAAGTTTGTATCAAAATACTTTTCTAGAGTTTCGGTTACCAGTGAGCCGGGTCGCTCCTAACTTACAGTCGTTACCAAAACTGTTTAATACCCTCAGTGTTCTTGGGAACTGCTGAGATGCTTATACGGAATTAGCATTATTACAGTGCATTTTGATTTAATCTTAAGGCAACATCTAGTTTTTTAAACATAATGGGCAAATGGGAAGAAATGGAAGGGGGGACTAGTTGCCCTCCAATCACTCTCGACTATTAAAAAGTCATCAGCCCTTTCTTGTTCAATTCTGAGCCTTTTTCAAAGTTCCCACGACCAAACTCCTAGGCGATACGAAGTGCCCTGGTCTAAACAACAACAACGACAACAAATAATACATTATGCCCAGATCGATAAAATAAAAATGTCAAGCCTTCCTAATCTTTCGGACTATTAAAAAGGGCACTAGGCCTTTCGATTTCCAATCGCATGAGCACTTTTGGAAAGGACAACGCTTTGTATAAAACACCTTATCATGCCCCAGGGCATAAAATTCAAAACCCTTTACGACAAAGATTTCAATATAAAAACACTTATATAACCCCAGGGAATAACTATAACCCTCCCTGAAGACTGTGGGGGGGACTAGTCCTGCCTCAAGTCGAATTTCCTGAACTTTAAATTGCGTTGAACAAAATGGCTGTCTCAAAATCTTTATTGAATGGTTCGGGGCATGGTGGGCGTGGAAGGGGGTTTTAGTTGCTTTCCAATCACTATCGACTCTTCAAAAAGGGCACTAGCCATTTCAATTTCCAATCAAATGAGGAGTTTTTTTTCTACGACAACGCGTTATATAGAAAACCTTATATGCCCTCTGGGCATAATTTACAAACCTTGCCCTGAATGGCTGTGGACGGGGTTGTCATCTCAAAAACCTAATTGAACTTAAAAACTATGTCGAATGGATGGCTATCTCAAAGTATTGATTAGCAAAAGGTTTCGCGAGAGGCAGGTTAGTTGCCCTCTGATACTTTCTGCTATTAAAGGAGGGAACAATAGCCCTTTGAATTTCAATCGAATGAGCCTTTTTTAAAGTTTCTACGACAACACCTTCTATAAAAAAAACCTATATGCCCCAGTGCAGAAAAAAGTATCAACCCTTGCCTTAAGGGATTTGCCCTAAGGCAGGGATCAATGTTTTCAAAAACATGTTTTCTATCGGGAAATAGAGACTCATGGGTACGAACAAATAGGCTATCACAACATTTTGATTGGATGTGTTTTCATTAATGGTGGACTGAAGAGGTGTTAGTCATCTTCCAATACTTTCGACAATTAAAAAAGGAACAACCACTCCAATTCCAATTGAAGGAGCGCTTTTTTTGAAGTTTCTAAACAACTTCTTCGATACGAGTGCCTGCTTAAAGGTTTTGGAGCTTAAAATAATACATTGTGCCAACATGTTTTATACGCCCCCAGGGCATAACAAAACCCTTTCCCTTCAGACTGTGGGGACTGACCTCCTCTTTACTTAGTCCCCGTTTCTTGTTCGTTCTCGAGTGTCCCCCGTTATCTTTACTTAGGTGGCGCGATCGCGCTGCCAATGATTTATGCAACAACTTTCTATGTAAACCTTATATGCCCCCAGGGCAAAACTCAGGTACAACCCTTTCACTGAGGGCTCTGAGGGGATTATTATCCTAAAAGACCTAATTTTCCAGAACTTCAACTACGTTGAACAAAATGGATATCTCAAAATTTTATTTCGAAGTGTTTGGGAAAATGGTGGGCTTGAGAGAGGTGTTAGTCGCTATCCAATCACTTTCAACTATTAAAAAAGGCACTAGCCCTTTCAATTTCCAATTGAATGAGCCTTTTTGAAGTTTCTACGACAACACTTTCAATAAAAACTTTATATGTCCAGAGGGCATTACTTAAAACCCTTGCCTTGAGGGCTGTGGGGGAGGGGTTGTCATCCTTAAAGACCTAATTTCCACAACTTTCAACTACGTTGAATAAAATGGCTATCTAAAAATTTTGATTGGATGTGTTTGGGGGAAAATGTGGGCGTAAGAGGAGGTTTTAGTCGCCCTCAAATCACTTTCGACTATTAAAAAGGGTACTAACCCTTTTAATTTCAAATCGAATAAGCCCTGTTTCAAGTTTATAAGACAAAGATTTCAATAAAAACCTTACATGCTCCAAGGGCATAACTTATAATCCTTGCCCTGAGGGTTGTGGGGAAGTATCCTCCTCAAAAATATGTTTTCTATCTGGAAATCATCTACGCTGAACAAAATGGCTATCTCAAAGTTTTTATTGGATGTGTTTGGGGGAACAATGGGTGTGAGGAGGGGGGCTAGTTGCCCTCCAATCACTTTTGACTATAAAAAAGGGCACTAGTCCTTTGAATTTCCAATTGAATGAGCTTTTTTTTGAAGTTTCTACGACAAACACCTTCTTCAAAATCCTAATAAGCCCCCAGGGCATAGCTTAAAAACCCTTGCTCAGAGGGTTGTGGGGAGTATCCTCCTCAAAAACATATTTTGTATCTGGAAATCAACTACGCTGAACAAAATGGCTATCTCAAAATTTTGATTGGGTGTGTTTGGGGGAATGATGGGCGTGGATGATTTGGAGTTGCCCTCCAATCACTTTTGACTATTAAAAAGGGCACTAGCCCTCCAATTTTCCAATGAAGTGAGCCCTTTTTCAATCCTCAAATCACTTTCGACTATTAAAAACGGCAAACGATCTTTGAATTTCCAATCGAATGAGCTTGTTTTGAAGTTTCTACGACAACGCCTTCTATAAAAACCTTATATGCCCCCAGGGCATAACTTAAAAAACCCTTGCCCCGAGGGTTGTGGGGGAGTGTCCCCCTCAAAAAGATATTTTCTATCTGGAAATGAGCTACGCTGAAAAAATACCTATCTCAATATTTTGATTGGATGTGTTTGGGGGAATGTTGGGCGTGGGGGGGGGGGGGGGGTTAGTTGTCCTCAAATCACTTTCGACAATTAAAAAAGGGGCACTAGCCCTTTGAATTTCCAACGAATGAGCCTGTTTTGAAGTTTCTACGACAACGCCTTCTATAAAAGCCTTATATGCCCCCAGGGCGTAACTTAAAACCCTTGCCCTGAGTTTTGTGGGGGAGTGTCCTCTAAAATATATTTTTTATCTGGAAATCAACTACGTTGAACAAAATGGCTATCTCACAATTTTGATTGGATGTGTTTGGGGGAAATATGGGCGTGGGGGGGGGGCTAGTTGCCCTCCAATCCTTTTTCGACTATTAAAAAGGGCACTAGCCCTTTGAATTTACAATCGAATGAGCCTTTTTGGAAGTTTCTACGACAACGCCTTCTATAAAAACCTTATATGCCCCCAGGGCATAACTTAAAACCCTGGCCCTGAGATTTGTGGGGAGTTTCCTCCTCAAAAACACATTTTCTATCTTGAAATCAACTACGCTGAACAAAATGGCTATCTCAAAATTTTGATTGGATGTGTTTGGGGGAATGATGGGCGTGGGGGGGGGGGAGGCTAGTTGCCCTCCAATCACTTTCGACTATTAAAAAGGGCACTGGCCCTTTGAATTTCCAATCGAATGAGCCTGTTTCGAAGTTCCTATGACAAACGCCTTCTATAAAAACCTTATATGCCCCCAGGGCATAACTTAAAACCCTTGCCCTGTAGGTTGTGAGGGAGTGTCCTCCTCAAAAACACATTTTCTATCTGGAAATCAACTACGCTGAACAAAATAGCTATCTCGAAATTTTCGATTGGAAGTGTTTGGGGGAATGATTGGCGTGAGGGGGTTTAGTTGCCCTCCAATCACTTTCGACTATTAAAAAGGGCACTAGAACTCTCGATCTCTAATTGAATGAACCCCTTTTGAAGTCTCTATGACGACCCCTTCTATATGAAGTGCCCTGCTTAAAGAAAAAAATAATAAACTGTACATTGTGTCAACATTGATCGTATATGCCCTCAGGGCATAGCTTAAAACCCTTGTCCCGACGGTTGTGGGGGAGTGTCCTCCTCAAAAACATATTTTCTATCTGGAAATCAACTACTCTGAACAAAATGGCTATCTAAAATATTGATTTGATGTGTTTGGAGAAAAGATGGGCGTGAGAGGGGGGTTAGTTACCTTCAAATCACTTTCGACTATTAAAAAGGGCACTAGCCCTTTGAATTTCCAATCGAATAAACCCCTTTTCAAGTTTCTACGGCAAACATTTCAATAAAAACCTAATATAACCGCAGTGCATAGCTTATAACCCTTGCCCTGAAGACAGTGGGGGAGTGTCCTGCTCAAAGGTGTAATTTCCTGAACTTTGAACTGCTTGGAACAAAATGGTTATATCAAAATCTTTTTGAATGTGTTTGAGAAAATAGTGGGCGTGGGAAGGGTGTTAGTTGCTTTCCAATCCCTTTCGACTATTAAAAAGGGCACTATCCATTTCAATTTCCAATCGAATGAGCCCTTTTTGAAGTTTCTACGAAAACGCGTTATATAAAAACTTATATGCCTCCTGGCATAACTTACAACCCTTGCCCTGAGGGCTGTGGGGGGTTGTCATCCTCAAAGAACTAATTTCCAGAGCTTAAAACTACGTTGAATAAAATGACTATTTCAAAGTTTTGATTAGATGTGTTTGGGGAAAAGGTGGGCGTGAGAGGGGGTTAGTTGCCCTCTAATCACTTTCGACTATTTAAAAGGGCACTAGCCCTTTGAATTTCCAATCGAATAAGCCTTTTTTAAATTTTCTACGACAAAGCCTTCTATAAGAAACCTTATATGCTCCAGGGCATAACTTAAAACCCTTGCCTTAAGGGCTTGCCCTAAGGGGCACTGTCCTCAAAAACATAATTTCTATCTGGAAATCAACTACGCTGAACAAAATGACTATTTCAAAATTTTGATTGGATGTGTTTTGGGAAATGGTGGGCGTGGAAGGGGTGTTACTCAACTTCCAATCACTTTCAACTATTAATAAGGACGCAAGCCACTCCAATTTCCAATTGAATGAGCGCTTTTCGAAGTTTCTACGACAACTTCTTCGATACGAAGTGCCCTGCTCTAAAGGAATAAATTAATAAATAATACATTGTGCCAACATCGTTATCATATGCCCCCAGGGTATAACTTAAAACCCTTGCTCTGAGGACTGTGGGGAGTGTCCTCCTCTTTAGTTAGTCCCCGTTTCTTGTCTCGTTCTCGAGTATCCCCGTTCATTACTTAGGCAGCGCGATCGCGCTGCCTATGATTTATGCAACAATTTTCTATATAAACCTTATATGCCCCCATGGCAAAACTTACAACCCTTGCATTGAGGGCTCTGAGGGGTTATCATTCTTAAAAGATCTAATTTCCAGAACGTTCAATTACGGTAAACAAAATGGATATCTCAAAATATTGATTTGATGTGTTTTGGAAAATGGTGGGCGTGAGAGGGGGCGTTAGCCGCTATCCAATTTTTTTTAACTATTAAAAAAGACACTAGCCCTTTCAATTTCCAATTTAATGAGCTCTTTTGAAGTTTCTATGACAGCGCTTTCAATAAAAACTTTATATGCCCCAGGGCATAACTTACAACCCTTGCACTGAGGGCTCAGAGGGGGTTATCTTCCTAATAGACCTAATTTCCAGAACTTTCAACTACGTTGAACAAAATGGATATCTCAAAATTTTAAGTCGATGTTTTGGGAAAATGGTGGGGCGTGGGAGGGGCGTTAGTCGCTATCCAATCACTTTCAACTATTAAAAAAGGCACTAGCCTTTTCAATTTCCAATTGAATGAGCCCTTTTGAAGTTTCTATGACACCGCTTTCAATAAAGACTTTATATGCCCCCAGGGCATAACTTACAACCCTTGCCCTGAGGGCTGTGGCAGAAGGGGTTGTCATCCTTAAAGATCTAATTTCCAAAACTTTCAACTACGTTGAATAAAATGGCTATCTAAAAATTTTGATTGGATGTGTTTGGGAAAAGGTGGGCATGAGAGGGGGGTTAGTTGCTCTCAAGTCACTTTCGACTATTAAAAAGGGTACTAGCCCTTTGAATTTCAAATCAAATGAGCCCTTTTTCACGTTTCTACGACAAATATTTCAATAAAAACCGTATATGCCCCCAGGGCATAACTTATAATCCTTGCCCTGAAGGCTATGGAGGAGTGTCCTCCTTAAAAATGGGTTTTCTATCTGGAAATCAACTGCGCTGAACAAACTGCTATCTCAAAATTTTTATTGGATGTGTTTGGGGGTATGATGGATGTGGGGGGGGGGCTAATTGCCCTCCAATCACTTTCGACTATTAAAAAGGACACTAGCCCTTTGAATTTCCAACCGAATGAGTTTTTTTTTTTAAGTTTCTACGACAACGCCTTCTTTAGAAACCTTATATGCCCCCAGGGCATAACTTAAAACCCTTGCCCTGAGGGCTTTGGGGGAGTGTCCTCCTCAAAAACATATTTTCTATCTGGAAATCAACTACGCTGAACAAAATGGCTATCTCAAAATTTTGATTGGATGTGTTTTGGGAGTGATTGGCGTGGGGGGTTAGTTTCCCTCCAATCACTTTCGACTATTAAAAAGAGCACTAGCCCTCCAATTTCCAATCGAATGAGCCCTTTTTGAAGTTTCTACGACACAACTCCTTCGATACGAAGTGCCTGGATATGGAGAACCAAAAAAAAAAAACACATTGTGCCCACATCGTTCTTTACTTAGGCAGCGCTAGCGCGCTGTCTATGATCTGAAGACTCATGGAGCGTTAGCAGTTTGGGTATTAAAATGTGCTCTTTATGCACCTGCCCTGTCTACATATTGACTCACAGCCCTTCCTTCATTACAGTTGATGCACGATTATGCAACACTGAACAAAATTTCATGAAAGACAACTAAATCAACAAGGCTATGTTTAGCATTAAGACAAATGTCTATATTAACAATTTATCTTGAATGGATTATGCTACTCCTGCTTTCCCTTGGTAAAATCTGTATGGTTGATTAAAAGGTTTTTTTGTTGTTTTTTTCCGAAAAACCTTTTAATTTACACTTGGTGAACAAACTCCGGGTGTTCTAGGGTCTACCATTTGATACGATCGCCCTTGAAAAAAAAAAACTAAAGGGAAATAAATATGCATCCACGATGTTTTTTTCTGGGAAAAAATACAAATTTTACATTTTCGTAGATAGGAGCATGATACCTCTACGTTAGGGTTCTTTGATATGACGAATCTGATCTTACTAAGATAGCTAGCTTTTTTTTGCCACCAAAGCCAAAAGCTTTCTCACTTTTTTGAAAATCACACAAATTTTCTCAGGCTCGTAACTATTGGTGGGCAATAACAAATTTAAGTAGTTATATATATATATATATATATATATATATATATATATATATATATATATATATATATATATATATATATATATATAATATATATATATATATATATATATATATATATATATATATATATATATATATATATATATATATATATATATATATATATATATATATATATATATATATCTATATATATATATATATATGCGTATATATATATATATGCGTATATATATATATATATATATATATATATATATATATATATATATATATATATATATATATATAATATATATATATATATATATATATATATATATATATATATATATATATATATATATATATATATATATATATATATATATATATATATTTAGAACTTGCATAAAATGGTAAATTCTGTGACGTATCAATTGTCATCAAAATTCCGTTTTCAGAGTTTTTGTGAATAGTGGTCCAAGTCGGACATTACTTACAGGTCGGTACCACGACTGTGCTGATAAGTTATTCTTGTGATAAACACTCCTAATTAAACCAATTCAATTTACTCTGTTGAATTTGAGCATTAAAAGAAAGAGGGCTAATTTTTTAGCTGGATTTTCAGTTTCAATTTAGTTATTCTTTTGCGATTCTTTTATTTTTTAATGTCTGGAGATAAAAGGGATTTCGTGTCGAGGGAGAGAATTATCCTGTTTTGAAAAGGTATATTTTACATGGCCATTATATTATCAAAGCATGGCATCTATGCAGGAACGGCAAGTTTTGAATATGGGCCCTTAGAAATGTAAGGCTCTTGACAAAACCCCACCTTAGAGACTTCTGAGATCTTGAAACTTCCAGGGATGAAATTAGAGCCTAAAATATCCTCTTGGAAGCCAATTTTGAAATTCCTTTCTCTACTCCTTTTGTGGCCTATTCCATGGCGAATGAAATGGCATAAAACAAGCCTACACGTGTTTTAATGTTGGAAAACAATATACCTTTCCAAAATTTCGGTTTGAAACTAATTTAATTTTACTCTAGGCTCAGGACACAATGGGTTAAGAAAAAATACCTAGTAATTAATAACAATCAAATATATAATAGATTAAATGGATTGACCTCTTTGCCAATATTCCTCGTTATTTAAAATTTTGTTGTTTCAAAAGTTGTATGTCATTTTGCATTCAACATTAGTTGCTCTATTTGTTTAAGATTTTTTTTAATGTATTGAAAAAGAAACTTATTCCTAAGAAAATGCCCCCTAGAATATATTCAACCCCCCCCCCGTCCGTGTCTGATCTCCCCCTGGAAAATCCTCAAAAATTTTCTGCGGATGCCCATGAGTACGTACGAAGGGTTTTTTTTTTTCAGAAGGAGGTGGGAATCAATTTCTGAGGAGGGGGAAAGGGAGCGGGAAGGCGTGAATTTTTTTCAGAGGAATGAAGAATTAAAAAAAGAAGTTCTAGTTGATATTTTGAATAAGAAGTTCACATTTGTTCAACAAAATTTGAGATTAGGCATAGGATAGGCACCAAGGTCCTTCCTTTTTGTGTAAGCCCCAAGCCCACAGACCTATTACGTGAATTGGATCAATCGGTCACGGAGGTAATAATCTAGCAAGTTATATCTTCGTTAGTCTCAGTTTCTTCCACATCTTTAGCTTGTAGGGTAAAGTGTAATTCCATTTACATTTTAACTAATTTTCTGCGTAAGAAAGAAGAGGGAATATTCAGCCTGAAATTTCAAAGCCTCATAAAAGAAAGGGCTTGGCAGTAAAAAAAAAAAAAAAAAAAAAAAAAAAAAAAAAAAAAAAAAAAAAAAAAAAAAAAAAAAAAAATCAGTTTTGCATATAAATTAAATTCCAATTACCTAGGCCTCGCTTTAGAATGCATTTGATAGATGTTGAGGTTAGGCGGTTTTACCTGTCATAACAACGGTACTTTGGCAGTTATACAAAATGTAGGTTAAAAATAACCCAAGCCTAAAATTAGAATATATTATGATGAATTAATGACAGTTGCAACTATAGTAAAGAAAATATGCATCGAACACTGTAATTCAGAAGATATTGTTTAAGCTTCTCTAGAAATAAAATAGATCAGATTTTATTAATCCGACAAAAAACAAATCAAACAGCTATAAAGCATAACTTAACTGTTTTCTCTCTATATAATATTTCCAAATCGAAAAGGTTTTTCCCATATCAAGTGCTATGACATCGGGGAACCCCCTCTACTAATATCTACAGTAGGATGGGGTATACGAAGATTTTTGTTTTTTGGTTAAATTTATTAAAGAGGAATACATATATTCCTCTCTTATAAATTTAGCCAATAAAAACAGAAATCTTCGTTACGGACGTGAATAGTAAAGTTTGGAAATTCAGAAGTAGTAAAATTACTGCTCTGGAGATGACGAAAGAGATATTTACAAAACTAAGCTGAATAAACGGAGTAAGATATTTTCCGGCATCTTAAGAATTCTAAATGTTGGCATTTTACGATATTCACAAAACCCGTCAGAAAAAAACAACAAAAACAGCTGAGTTATAGGTTTCTCAATACTCCACCACTGACTTTATATTAATATAGTGCTTTTAGCATCATTATACAATTGTGGTTCTCCAAATAAAATACACGAAGCCGGGTTTTCAGTGAAGTGTCACTGAAAGTGGCACTTAGTGGCCACTTAGAAGTGGCAGAAGTAGCCCGGGTGGCACAGTAAAGTGGCACTTATAATTCTCCTGGCGTAGGAAAATACCACGGGTCAGTTTACTCAAGCCCACTTTTCGTCCTGCTTAAATCTGCGATGTAATAGTTTTTGTTTGTTCCAATTTTTGACATTGCTATTGCTGACAGTTTTTTAGGCAAAAAAATTTCATACAAATATTAGGTGGTTTTACATAGTTGCTGAAATCAAAGGAATCAATATTGTTCTTCGCTGGAGTATAACTTTAAATAAAAGATTTACTTCTTACCTCCTCTAACGGTTTTCATAAGATATTCAGAGGTCCATTAATTAGCTAATGAGTCTGAGAAAAACGCCGTCATTGGTATCTTTGAGTATTTGCACATAAGAAATTCAGTTTTTGAAAACTGACAATGACTAAACGAAATTCCCTTCATCAAGGTTTTTTAAACATATTTTTAGTTTACGCTTGCTTACAGGACTTGGAGGGGAGTATACAAGATGGGAAGTTGTAAGCCTCTGGCTGAGGATTTTGACTCTTGAAATTACAAATTTCTTCTTCAAGGATGCTTCCCATCCTTTACCTAACAGAAGGTTCCCAAAGGCACTATACTTTTGAGTCATTAAGACCGATTTACAAAAGGTGCGCAGAGGCAGGCAAACCACATTATTCGTACGCATGAATTTGTTTCGGGGGGGGGGGGGGGCGTCCCATTTGTTTCGGGGGGGGGGCCATAAATCCTTCAAACCCATTATTCTGTGAGAAAAATCAGCAAATTATGGGAAAAATATGAAAAAAAAAAATCGTGAGATTCCGGGGGGGGGCGGGATTTAACGAACCGGAGGCCCCCCTGCGTACGTCCCTGCGCAGAGGGTTTCATTTGATCCGTTAATCAATATCTGTCTAAGATGTTTCGGCAGCCTTACTAGCCTTGGCAGGAAAAAAACAGACATAACTAATAAGATGCATGTTATCTCATTGATTTGCCTCTTTTTTTCTAATACGGGCGATTATTGTTTTAACCTCCAGTTAAGATTTTGTTTTGTTCCACAATGAATAACGACAGCCTAGTCTTAGAATTGTATTTTTTGGTATTTTTCGCTTCGCAAAATCGAAAATATTTATGGTCTTTGGCAGAAAATGGTGGAAAAATCCTTTATGAAAACTTCCTCCTTGGAAAAGATCCTCCCACATAACCCCGGAACCATCCCCCCCCCCACTACCAGAAACAATCCCCCTGATAACGTCTGTATACTTCCCAATAACCAATACTATATGTTAACATTGGGCAAAGTTCATAACTTTCAGCCCTCCTCCCGGGGACTTTAGGGATTAAGTCATCCTAAATGACATAGTTATCATATTTTCGACCATGCTGAACAAAAAGGCATCTAAAAATTTTTATCGGGTGACTTTGAGAAAAAAATAAGCGTGAGAGGGGGCCTAGTTGCCCTCCATATTTTTGGTCACTTAAAAAGGGCACTAGAAACTTTAATTTCCATTCCAATAGGCCCTCCCACGATATTCTAGGACCACTTGGTCGATACGATCAACCCTAGGAAAAAAAAAATAATAATAATCATAGGCAGTGCGATCGCGCTGCCTAAGTAAAGAACGATGTTGGCACAATCTACTATTTTTTTTCTTCATACCAGGGCACTTCGTATCGAAGGAGTTGTCGTAGAAAACTTCGAAAAGGGCTCATTCGATTGGAAATTGGAGTGGATAGTGCCCTTTTTAATAGTTGAAAGAGATTGGAGGACAACTAGCCCCCCCCCCCCCACCCATCATTCCCCCAGACACATCCAATCAAAATTTTGAGATAGCTATTTTGTTCAGCGTAGTTGCTTTCCACATAGAAAATATATTTTTGAGAAAGACACTCCCCCACAACCCACAGGGCAAGGGTTTTAAGTTAGGCCCTGGGGGCATATATGAACGATGTTGGCACAATGTATTATTTTTTTTCCTTTAGAGCAGGGCACTTCATATCGAAGACGTTGTCGCAGAAACTTCGAAAAGGGCTCATTCAGTTGGAAACTGGAGTGGCCTGTGCCCTTTTGAATAGTCGAAAGTAATTAGAAAGTGACTAACACCCCTTCCACTCCCACCATTTCCCGAAATACATCCAAGCAAAATTTGGAGATAGCCATTTTGTTCAGCGTAGTTGATTTCCAGATAGAAATTATGTTTTTGAGGAGGACACTCCCCCACAGCCCTCGTGGCAAGAGTTGTAATTTATGTCCTGGGGGCATATAAGGTTTATATAGAAGGCGTTGTCGTAGAAACTTCAAAAAAGGCTCATTCAATTGGAAATTCAAAGGGCTAGTGCCGTTTTTAATAGTCGAAAGTGATTGGAGGGCAACTAGCCCCCCCCTCGCGCGCCGACCTTTCCCCCAAACACATCCAATCAAAATTTTGAGATAGCCATTTTATTTAACGTAGTCTTAAGTTCTGGAAATTAGGTCTTTGAGAATGACAACCCCCCAGCCCTCTGGACAAGGGTTGTAACTTATGCACTGGGGGCATATAAGGTTTTTATAGAACGCGTTTTCGAACAAACTTCAAAAAGGGATCATTGGATTGGAAATTGAAATGGCTAGTGCCCTTTTTAATGGTCGAAAGTGATTGGAAGGCGACTAACACCCCTCCCACGCCCACCATTTTCCCCAAACACATCCAATAAAAATTGAGATAGCCATTTTATTCCACGCAGTTCAAAGTTCAGGAATTTATACCTTTGAGCAGGACACCCCCCACACACACAGTCTTCAGGGCAAGGGTTATAAGTTATGCCCTTGGGGCATATAAAGTTTTATTTAAATCTTTGTCGTAGAAACTTGAAAAAGGGCTCATTCGATTGGAAATTTAAAGTACTAGTGCCCTTTTTTAATAGTCGAAAGTGATTTGAGGGTAACTAACCCCCCTCTCACGCACACCTTTTCCCAAAACACATCCAATCAAAATTTGTAGATAGCCATTTTATTCAACCTAGTTGAAAGTTTTTGAAATTAGGTCTTTAAAGATGACAACCCCCTCCCCCCATAGCCCTCAGGGCAAGGGTTGTAAGTTCTGCCCTGGGGGCACATAAGGTTTTTATTGAAAGCGTTGTCGTACAAATTTCAAAACGGCTCATTCAATTAGAAATTGAAAGGGTGCTAGTGCCTTTTTTAATTGTTGAAAGCGATTTGAGGGCAACTAACCCCCCTCTCACGCCCACCTTTTCCCAAAACACATCCAATCAAAATTTTTAGATAGCCATTTTATTCAACCTAGTTGAAAGTTTTGGAAATTAGGTCTTTAAGGATGACAACCCCTGCCCCCATAGCCCTCAGGGCAAGGGTTGTAAGTTCAGAGCCCCTAGGGCAAAGGTTGTAAGTAATTAATCCCCCTCTCACGCCCACCATTTCCCCAAAAACATTCAATCAAAGTTTTAGAGATAGCCATTTTGTTCAACGTAGTTGAAAGTTCTGGAAATTATATATTTAAGGATGACAAACCCCCCACAGCCCCCAGGCCAAAGGTTGTAAGTTATGCCTTGGGGGCATATAAGGTTTTTATAGATAGAGGTGTCGTAAAACTTCAGAAGGGGCTCATTCCATTGGGAATGGAGAGGGCCAGTGCCCTTTTTAATAGTCAAAAGTGATTGGAGGGTAACTAAACCCCTCTCACGCCCACCATTCCTCAAAACACATCCAATCAAAATTTCCAGATAACCATTTTGTTCAACGTAGTAGAAAGTTCTGGAAACTGGGTTTTTTGAGAATAAGCTTATTATTGAAAATGTTGTCGTAAAAACTTCAAAAGGGCTCATTTGATTGGAATTGAAAGGGCTAGTGCCATTTTTAATAGTTGAAAGTGATTGGAGAGTGACTAACGCCCACCATTTCCCCAAACACATTCAATCAAAATTTTGAGATAGGCATTTTGTTTAACGTAGTTGAAAGTTCTGGAAATTAGGTCTTAGAGGATGACAACCACCCTAACAACCCTTAGGGTAAGGGTTGTAATTTATGCCCTGGGGGCATATAAGGTGTTTGTAGAAAGCGTTGTTGTTTCAAAAAGGGCTCATTCGATTGAAAATCGAAAGGCCTAGTGCCCTTTTTTAATAGTCGAAAGTGATTGGACGGCTTGACTTTTTATAGTAATGATCGATGTGGGTATAATGTATTATTTTTTGTTGTTGTTGTTGTTTAGACCAGGGCGCTTCGTATCGAAGAAGTCGTCGTGGGAACTTCGAAAAGGGCTCATTCGATTGAAAATAGAAAGGATTGATGCCCTTTTTAATAGTCGAAAGTGATTTGAGGGTAACTAACCCCCTCTCACGCACACCCTTTTCCCAAAACACATCCAATCAAAATTTTTAGATAGCCATTTTATTCAACCTAGTTGAAAGTTTTTGAAATTAGGTCTTTAAGGATGACAACCCCTCCCCCCATAGCTCTCAGGGCAAGGGTTGTAAGTTCTGCCCTGGGGCACATAAGGTTTTTTATTGAAAGCGTTGTCGTAGAAACTTCAAAACGGCTCATTCAATTAGAAATGAAAGGGGCTAGTGCCTTTTTTAATTGTTGAAAGTGATTTGAGGGCAACTAAGCCCCCTCTCACGCCCACCTTTTCCCAAAACACATCCAATCAAAATTTTTAGATAGCCATTTTATTCAACCTAGTTGAAAGTTTTAGAAATTAGGTCTTTAAGGATGACAACCCCTCCCCCCCATAGCCCTCAGGGCAAGGAATGTAAGTTCTGCCCTGGGGCACATAAGGTTTTTATTGAAAGAGTTGTCGTAGAAAAAACTTCAAAAACGGCTCATTCAAATGGAAATTGAAAGGGCTAGTGCCTTTTTTAATTGTTGAAAGCGATTGGAGAGCAACTAACACCCCTCTCATGCCCACCATTTTCCCAGACACATCCAATCAAAATTTTTGAGATATCCATTTTGTTCAACGTAGTTGAAAGTTCTGGGTCTTTGGGTCTTTTAAGATTATAACCCCCCTCAGAGCCCTCAGTGCAAGGGTTGTAAGTTATGCCCTTTGGGCATATAACGTTTATATAGAAAAATTTTTGTAGAAATTTCAAAATGGGCTTATTTGATTGGAAATTGAAATTACCCTTTTTAACAGCCGAAACTGAGTGGAGAGTAATTAATCCCCCTCTCACGCCCACCATTTCTCCAAAAACATTTCCATCAAAGTTTAGAGATAACCATTTTGTTCAACGTAGTCAAAAGTTTTGGAAATTATGTATTTAAGGATGAAAAACCCCTCAGAACCCCTAGGGCAAAGGTTGTAAGTAATTAATCCCCCTCTCACGCCCCCACCATTTCCCCAAAAAACATTCAATCAAAAGTTTAGAGATAGCCATTTTGTTCAACGTAGTTGAAAGTTCTGGAAATTATGTATTTAAGGATGACAAACCCCCCACAGCCCCCAGGCCAAAGGTTGTAAGTTATGCCTTGGGGGCATATAAGGTTTTTATAGATAGAGGTGTCGTAAAACTTCAGAAGGGGCTCATTCCATTGGGAATGGAGAGGGCCAGTGACCCTTTTTAATAGTCAAAAGTGATTGGAGGGTAACTAAACCCCTCTCACGCCCACCATTCCTCAAAACACATCCAATCAAAATTTCCAGATAACCATTTTGTTCAACGTAGTAGAAAGTTCTGGAAACTGGGTTTTTTGAGAATAAGCTTTTTATTGAAAATGTTGTCGTAAAAACTTCAAAAGGGCTCATTTGACTGGAAATTGAAAGGGCTAGTGCCATTTTTAATAGTTGAAAGTGATTGGAGAGTGACTAACGCCCACCATTTCCCCAAACATATTCAATCAAAATTTTGAGATAGGCATTTTGTTTAACGTAGTTGAAAGTTCTGGAAATTAGGTCTTAGAGGATGACAACCACCCTAACAACCCTTAGGGTAAGGGTTGTAATTTATGCCCTGGGGGCATATAAAGTGTTTGTAGAAAGCGTTGTTGTTTCAAAAAGGGCTCATTCGATTGAAAATCGAAAGGCCTAGTGCCTTTTTAATAGTCGAAAGTGATTGGACGGCTTGACTTTTTATAGTAATGATCGATGTGGGTATAATGTATTATTTTTTTGTTGTTGTTGTTGTTTAGACCAGGGCACTTCGTATCGAAGAAGTCGTCGTGGGAACTTCGAAAAGGGCTCATTCGATTGAAAATAGAAAGGATTGATGCCTTTTTAAAAGTCGAAAGTGATTGGAGGGCAACAAATCGCGCCATCAACAAATCCCCTTCCACGCCCACCCTCCCATTTGCCATTATGTTTGAAAACTAAATGTTTCCTTAAGATTAAATCAAAATGCACTGTGTTAATGCTAATTCCCAATAAGGCATCTCAGCAGTATCCCAAGAACGACTGAGGGTATTATGTTCAAACTTTTGGGGCTGCTTCTGCTCTTAAAATTTAACCAAATCAAGATAGCGTAAGTATATCCAATATATCAAAGAAAGTAAACAGATTTTTTGGCGAATGGTATCAAGTTTTCCATTTCAGGTCAACTAGACGAGGTATGAAACTTAATTAACACTACCATTTGTGTCCAGATTTTTTTAAAGGGTGTATGTGTTAAAAAGTGCTGAAAATTTTTCTTCAGCATACAAATAGCAGGCCAAACTATAAAGTCTTGAAAAAACGAAAAGATTTAAAGTCTTATTTTCTTTTTCCCTGAAAAGACTATGTCAATATAAAACGAACAGAAATTAATTAAAAAAAAAACTTTTTCCACAAAATAAGTTTTTTAAGGAAAGTAAAGAACTCCATTAAACAAAAAATGAGCAAAAATAAAATCAAATAATCTACCGAGCGTGAAACGGCCACAAATCAGCATCGATAAATAAATGGAACCCAAAACGAACAGAAATTACAATAAATAACCGAGTCAAACTCAAAACGAGCAGAAATTAACATAATTTGGGCTTAAAAACCCTATGCCTTCCAAGGGCCACAACAAAATTTGCGCTTTACTGAAAAAAATACAAATGAATGTGCATTGTCAGTTTAATATACATATACTGATACCTAGTAATCAAAAATGTTAATATTATTTGATTTATTAAAGTTATAAAAGTAAAAAACATTTTTATTATGTTTATAAATTTTTTTTTTATTTTTATTACATTTATATTTTTTATGGTCACTTAGAGAAATTGAAGCAAAACCTTACCCCTCCATCTGTTTTTGTGAATTTGACTCCCTTAGCATTCCCTTCGAATTCGAATCCCCTCAACTCCCTTCCTTTAGATGTTACGGCAATTAGGAATTACTATTTTTAAGTATCAAAGCATTAGAAAAAATATCAAAAATTAGCATAAGCTTCTCTTACCTAAGCTGTGGAAGCTTCTAGTTTACTGTGTTAAGATATTTTAATTAAATGAACCCTTTTATTCAAAGTATCTCTGGACAAAATTTAGAAACGAAATATCAAAAGTGCAAAAAAAATTTAGATAAAGATAGATTATGGAGGTATGAGAGGCACGGAGGCACATACTTCTCGAAGAGGTACGAAGCTTAAAACCAATACTGTGAATAAGTAATTTCCCAATTTCTTATTATTTTTGCATTCAGTCATCTTTTAGCCTTCAAGTCTTTGCCACAAGTTGGTTTTATTTTGTTTCTTTTACTGTTTTTATTACTGTTTCTATTACTAAGATAATTTCTTAAACCACATTGGCCTGACATCACATAAAAAAAGAAAAACGAGCAAAAATAGGGTTTTTATAGGCCAAATGAAAATACTGAAAAAACAAAGCGAATATTTCGAGAGGACAAACGCCTCTCTTCTTCAACGCGAAACGAAATAATGTATCCAAGGAAAGTGCCGAAGATGATGATGATGATGATTTTATTACGTGACTGCACCGAACAGGTATTTCACTCTACAATACTATATAACTACATTTATACCCAAACACTAAAATTCTTACACGAACTGCAAAAAAAAAAAAATTATAAAGAATGAAATAAAAACTATACATTCACTAAACCATCCTCAGAAAACTTTCACAATAACCTCAAACATCAAATCTATTTGTGCTATACAGGAATTTCTTCACTATGTTCCTAACATTTTTGTCACCAATTATCAAACTTAAATCAAAAAGGGAAGCTAACATTATGTTCTCTCAATTCAAAAAATCATATTAAACCTCTGACGAACATAAAAAAGGACGATCATACAGGACATGCTCACAGTTTTCTATACATCCACATTCACACGTTGGGCTATCAGTCATGCCTATTCTATGTAAAAAATAATTCAGTTTCGAATGGCCTGTTATAAACTGAGTTAAAATATAACTTGGTTCAAGTTTTTGCGCACAAATTAAATCTTCTTTACATTTGAAAAATCTAACAGGCCAACTACTTATATAATTTTCAAATATTACATACCATTTATTATATAGAGCATTTTTTAAAAACACTACGGTTCAGTTGGAAAGGTGAAAAATAATTTTCCCTCAGAAACTCAACTCCTAGCAACTCAGCAACTATTTCATCGGTAAAAACGCTACGATCAACGGAATATCTATTTAAAGGAAAACTAGGATGCACAATATCTGGCCAAAAAGGGGGACGCCCCTTTTTAACAAACCTCATCACTGCCAGCTCTATTGCTCTTAGACCGAATGGAAGGACACCAGAAAGGGCCGTAATAACATGATTTTGAGCAGTTCTAAACGACTTAGAAATACTAAGAATTGAACATCTTTGTGCTGACTGTAACATATTCTGTATATTTTTTTTCTTAAGGCCCCAATCCATACTGGAGCCGCGTACAAAATAGTACTTTCAATTACTGACTTATACAATTTTCAAAGAGCGAAAGGCTTTAAGCCCCAGGTCATCCTTGCCGCGCTTAAAAGACGACTCGAATATTTCTTAGCTTCATTTATTCTACATGTTACATGTTCTGTCCAAAGAAGTTTCCTATCTAAAATCAAACAGTTCGTGGTAACGAACTGTAAGTAAGGAGCGACCCGGCTCAATGGTAACCGAAACTCTAGAAAAAAAAAAAAAAAACGGGTTTTTGATACCAATAGATATATATCAAAAGAATCAGATTTCAATGCTGATTTCAAATATATAACTTTCATCAAGTTTAGAGCTACCCATCAAAAGTTACGCGCCTGAGAAAATTTGGCTGATTTTCAAAAAAAGGGGGAAAGACCGCCTAAAAGTTATAGAACCTTAATGAAAATCACAGCATCATATTCAGCGTATCAGAGAACCCTACTGTAGAGGTTTCAAGCTCCTATCTACAAAAATGTGGATTTTTGCATTTTTTGCCAGAAGAAAGATCACGGATGCGTGTTTATTTGTTTGTTTGTTTGTTTGTTTTTTTTCCCAGGGGTGATCGTATCGACCCAGTGGTCGTAGAATATCGTGGGAGGGCTCATTGGAACGGAAATTAAAAGTTCTAGTGCCCTTTTTAAGTGACCAAAAAAAATGGAGGGCAACTAGGCCCCCTCCCACGCTCAGTTTTTTTCCCAAAGTCACCCGATCAAAATTTTGAGATAGCCATTTTGTTCAGCATGGTCGAAAATATGATAAAAATGTCTTTTAGGATGACTTGATCCCCCAAAGTCCCCAGGGAGAGGGCTGAAAGTTATGAACTTTACTCAATGTTAACATATAGTATTGGTTATTGGGAAGTATACAGACTTTTTCAGAGGAGATTTTTTCTGGTAGGTGGGGGAAGAGAGGGTCGGGGGCTATATGGAAGGATCTTTCCATGAAGGAAGTTTTCATGGGGGAAGGGACATTGCTATGAAGGGGGCGCCGGATTTCCCAGCATTATTAAAGAAAAAGATCAGGAATTAAATAAAAAAAAAAAACAAGTTTTTCAACTGATCAACTGATTGTGATTAAGAGGTCATTTTTAAAAGCACTGGAAAAAAAAATTCGAACTATAGTTTAAACAGCAGGGTATTGACTAGGGGGCGAACCCCCTAATATACGTGTTAAAAATTTATGAATATAGAAGTTCGTTACGTAAGTTAATTCTAAGTTACGTATATATTTATTACTAATAAAAACGTTCGTAAATAAAATTAAAAAGTTTCGAGAAAGCCATTTAACCAAATATAATATGCAAATTTGTTTTAATTATTCATGTACGGTGAGCCAAAATCAAAAACCTGCATTAATTCAAAAACGTTCAAAAATTAAATAAAAAAAACAAGTTTTTTTAACTGAAAGTAAGGAACGACGTTAAAACTTAAAACGAACAGAAATTATTCCGTATATGAAGGGGGCTGTCCCCTCCTCAACGCCTCGCTCTTTACGCTAAAGTTTGACTTTCTCACAACTCTATTTTTTTAAACAATAAAAAAAACTTTAGCGTAAAGAGCGAGGCGTTGAGGAGGGGACAGCCCCCTTCATATACGGAATAATTTCTGTTCGTTTTAAGTTTTAACGTCGTTCCTTACTTTCAGTTAAAAAAAACTTGTTTTTTTTATTTAATTACTCCCAAATATCGAACTTTATCCTAAGCTTCAATAACGTCGCCTCAAATACTAAATTAACGTGAGGGGTTTTATGTCTATTTGTAAATCAGACGGCCTCTGTTTTTAATGTGTCAAATGTTAATTTATTATTTACTGCCCATTTATCAAAACTCTTGAAAATCTTATTTGCTACTTTTTCCAGTGTACTTACGTTGTTTGCTGTAATAATAGAAAACAACACAAAACAAACGCGGAAAGTCAATGTGAAAAGAACCAAAAACTTAAAAGATGAATAAAATTCAATAAAAGCCAAAAATTAAAAGAATTAAAACCAAATATCTAACAACCATAAAAGTGAGTTATTCGCCAATATCCGTGATTTGTACAAAATCCCAAAAATTATGAACTGCCATCGACGGATACTAGCGAACAACTGAGAAAGAAAAGAAAACAATTCATTCACTCAAAAAACAAAACGAACCAGCAATTAAATAAGTTGGAGAACTATGTCATCTGATTTCGGATTTTAATTAATGCATTTCTTGCAGACACCCTTTGAGACCTAAGGGGTTGTTCACGTGTTTGATTAGATGACTGGGAAAGTGGTTCAAGGTTTATTTCAGGGATTACTAAAGTATCGGCTTCTCTTTTGAGAAAAACCGAAATATGACTCGTTTATTCTTAAATCACCAGAATCTCTGTTTAGAGCTAGACCTAAATGTTGGTATTTATAAATTTCAGCAGCTTCTCTGTAGTGCTGGACAATACCTTTGTCATGCGAAATTAGGCTAGCTTGATTAAACAAAATAGTATGGTCTGGTTTTTCAAAAATGTGCTCTGCAAGGGCAGAATCAAAATTTTCTGTTTTTTCCGCTTTTTAAGTGTATTATTAATTGAACTAGAGTGCTGAGTTAATCTATCCGTTAGTCGCTGATCAGTTCTTCCGATATACCAAAGACCACACGAACAAGGAATTCTGTAGACACCGGAGTTTTCACCTATCGGGATAGGGTTTTTACCTTGATAAATTTGGGACCTGATAGATTTTCTGGGTCTATAGTAAGTGTAAATGTTATTTTTTCCTTAGATTTTTTGAAATGTGGTCTAAAACCCCTTAAACGTGTGGGAGACCAAGATAAACTGAATTTTCCCTTTGATTTGTGTTTTCTTTGGAACTATCTGATAATCTTTTAATGCGTTTTGCAATTACAGAATTTATTAACCTAATTGGATAACCATTCCCAAAAAAAATATCTCTAAGGTGGTTGAGCTCTAAATCCAAGAAACGTGTTGAACAAACTTTCAATGCTCTATCAACTAGAGAAGTGACAACTACGCTTTTCACAGCAGGAGGATGATTAGAGGAACAATTTAAGTAACGGTCATTATGTGTGGGTTTTCTATGGACACCAAACTCGAAACATGTATCATTTCGGTGCACCAGAACATCAAACAGTTCGTGGTAACGAACTGTAAGTAAGGAGCGACCCGGCTCAATGGTAACCGAAACTCTAGAAAACGGGTTTTTGATACCAATAGATATATCAAAAGAATCAGATTTCAATGCTGATTTCAAATATATAACTTTCATCAAGTTTAGTGCTACCCATCAAAAGTTACGCGCCTGAGAAAATTTGGATGATTTTCAAAAAAAGGGGGAAAGACCCCCTAAAAGTTATAGAACCTTAATGAAAATCACACCATCATATTCAGCGTATTAGAGAACCCTACTGTAGAGGTTTCAAGCTCCTATCTACAAAAATGTGGAATTTTACATTTTTTGCCAGAAGAAAGATCACGGATGCGTGTTTATTTGTTTGTTTGTTTTTTTTTGTTTTTTTCCCCAGGGGTGATCGTATCGACCCAGTGGTCCTAGAATATCGTGGGAGGGCTCATTGGAACGGAAATTAAAAGTTCTAGTGCCCTTTTTAAGTGACCAAAAAAAATGGAGGGCAACTAGGCCCCCTCCCACGCTTATTTTTTCCCAAAGTCACCCGATAAAAATTTTGAGAATGCCATTTTGTTCAGCATCGTCAAAAATATGATAAATATGTCTTGTAGGATGACTTAATCCCCCGAAGTTCCCAGAGGGAGGGCTAAAAGTTATGAACTTTACCCAATGTTAACATATAGTATTGGTTATTGGGAAGTATACAGAAGTTTTCAGAAGGTTTTTTTTTCTGGTAGTGGGAGGGAAGGGTGGGTCGGGGGTTATGTTGGAGGATCTGTTCATGAAGGAAGTTTTCATGGGGGAAGGGAAATTGCTATGAAGGGGGCGCCGGACTTGCCAGCATTATTTATTGGTTATTGGGAAGTATGCAACCATTTTCAGGAAGGATTTTTTTTGGAGGGGGGGGGCTAGAGGAGGGGGTTACTCTGGAGAATATTTCCGTGGAGGATGTTTCTTTGGGGTAAGGGACATTTCTATGAAGGGGGTGCCGGATTTCCAAGCATTATTTAAAAAACGATCAGAAATTAAATAAAAAAAAAACAAGTTTTTTCAACTGAAATGTAAGAAGGAATATTAGAACTTAAAACGAACAGAAATTATAACGTATGTGAGGGGGTTCTCCCCCAAGTCAATACCTCGCTCTTTACGCTACAGTTTTTTTTTTTAGTGCTTTCAAAAGAGCTATCTATTCTAATTAAACGGCCTTTGTGATTCAGGGGTTTGTGAATCAAAATTTTTTTTTAACTTTTAACGTAAAGAGCTGGTATTGACTAAGGGGAGAACCCCCTAATATACGTAATAACATATACGTAATAAAAAAAAAATAAAAAAAAAACAAGCGATACGGCTCAATAGTAATCGAAACTTTTAAAAACGGAATTTGATGTCAATAAATGTATCAAAAGAATGTGTTTATAATGCTGATTCTAAATATATAAATTTTATTAAGTTTAGTATTGCTCATCAAAGGCTACGAGCCTGAGAAAATTTACCTGATTTTTTTAAAGAGGGGGGAAATATCCCCTACAAGTGAAAGAATTTTAATGAAAATCACACTGTCAGATTCAGCGTATCAGAAAACCCTATTACATAGGTTTCAAGCTCATATCTGCAAAAATCTGCAACTTTGTATTTTTTGCCAGAAGAAAAATATACGAATATAGAAGTTAGTTACGTAAGTTAATTTGTAAAGACATCCATTTAGCAAAAGAAAAGTAAAATTTTTATGCAAATAAAAGCTGCATTAACTAAAAAACGATCAGAAATTAAATATAAAAAAAACAAGTTTTTTAAACTGAAAGTAAGGAGCGACATTAAAACTTAAAACGTACAGAAATTATTCGTATATGAAAGGGGCTGTCCCCTCCTCAACGCCTCGCTCTTTACGCTAAAGTTTGACTCTGTCTCACAACTTTATTTTTTTAAAACAATAAAAAACTTTAGCGTAAAGAGCGAGGCGTTGAGGAGGGGACAGCCCCTTTCATATACGGAATAATTTCTGTTCGTTTTAAGTTTTAATGTCGCTCCTTACTTTCAGTTTAAAAAACTTTTTTTTTTATTTAATCTAGGAAAGGAAGACGCCTCTCTATATCTGATTCCTGAGTAAATTTGAGTTTTGGATCCAAGAAGTTAAGCAAGTGAAGAAAAGAACCCAGAGACTCGTCACCATGGTCCCACAAATAAAAAATATCATCTTTAAAATGAACCCAAAATTCAGGTTTACAAAAACTTTGGAAAATAGCCCTTTCTTCAAGGTCCTCCATGAAGATATCAGCCTGTATTGAAAGAAAGGGGGGGCACCCATGGAAAGCCCATATTTCTGTCTATAAAAAATGCCTCTATAATGGAAGTAAAAAAAAGAAGTTCTGTTACAAAGGTTTATAAGTGAAAGAAGTGTCTGATTCGAAAGAGTAGATTTTTCTAATATAGATGGGTTAGAATTAAGTTATGCTAGAAAAATCAGTTCGGCCTTTTGAGGATCACAATTGGTATTATACATTGAATCTGCATCAAAACTGCCAATTCTTGTATTTGGTTTAACCAAAACTTGCTTTACCTTGGAAAAAAATCAGCGGAATTTTTTAATATAGATTTTTGAGCCTGAATTAGTGAGCGAAATACAACTGATAAGAATTTCCCTATTTCTGCTGTAGGAGAATTAAAAGAAGAAACAATGGGTCGAAGTGGATTACCGGGCTTATGAACTTTAGGAAGACCATAAAAGCGAGGGGACGTGCATCCGCGTGGGTAAAACCTTTTGTACAATTGATGTGTAATTTCACCTTTTCCTTTTAGATAAGAAAGCTCTTTTCGGACTTCCTGGACAATTTTTTCTGTGGGATCGGTAGCTAATTGTTCATGTGTGTTAGAATCATTTAAAATTTCTCTGACTTTTTTGTCGTAATCATATGAATCTAATACAACAACAGTGTTGCCTTTATCGGCTTTCGTAATAATCCTGGAATGATCTTTATGTAGTGCGTGTAAGACCAAGTGTTCATTTTTACTAGAAATTTTTTTAAATTTGGATTATTAACAGAAGGTGAATCCAACAAAGTTTCAACAAATTGTGCGCTCTAACCTCAGCAATCTCTCCAATATCCGCACGAGAGTCATGAAATGCCCCTCTGTGTTCGCGATAATTTCACTATAAGGTATTTTCGAAGGGGCTATCGAAAATTTCAATCCTTTTGACAGAACCTGATTTTGCTCTGTTGTAAGGGGCGTGGAGCTGATATTTATCACAGCAGGACCAGGATAGGCATTTGGGACAAAAGGTGGATTATTAGAGAGTTTTTTCCAACTTTAAACGGTGTAATTTCTCAGAGAATCTTTGTCTAGAAATCCTAAAATCATACTGAAAAGAATTTTCAGCAATAGCCTTAATTTGATGAAAATCAGCATAAGAAAGCGTACATAATATTTCTCGCTCTAGCCTGAAAATATCCTGATTTAACCGGTAGCGCTCGCTTTTGCAATCGCTAACAACATGATTTAAAATACCAAACCCTAAACGTTCTGTAAATTGCCGTTCGCTACGTGTGTTTAAGTGAAGTGAAGGTCGCATTGACTTGGGTAAAATACGGTTTATTTTACAATTATGAAGAAAATACTGTTGATTAATCAAATTAGCTTTTTTCTCACAAGAGATATGAATGTAGTAACAACATTGGTAGAATGCTCCCCATAAGCATGACGAAGCTTAAACCACATTGGCCTGAGATCACATAAAGAAAGAAAAACGAGCAAAAATGGGGTTTTTATAGGCCAAATGAAAATACTGAAAGGATTTTGAAAGGATTTTTAGGATTTTGTGCAAATCGCGGATATTGGCGAATAACTCACTTTTATGGTTGTTAGGTATTTGGTTTTAATTATTTTAATTTTGGCTTTTATTGAATTTTATTCATCTTTTAAGTTTTTGGTTTTTTCTTTGGTTTTGTGGTTCTTTTCACATTGACTTTCCGCGTTTGTTTTTTGTTGTTTTTTTCTTCGGCACTTTCATTGGATACATTATTTCGTTTCGCGCTGAAGAAGAGAGGGTGTTTGTCCTCTCGAAATATTCGCTTTGTTTTTTTTCAGTATTTTCATTTGGCCGATAAAAACCCCATTTTTGCTCGTTTTTCTTTCTTTATGTTTCTATTGCTGTTTCTATTACTCTTTTTTCGGTACTTTTGGATTCTCACTAGATCTGTTTGTTTACTGCATTCTTTTGGAGAGTTTGTCATTTATTATTCTTTATTCAGACACACAAAAAAATGTTTTTCAATCAATAAGCTTTTCCAAAACGTTAAAAACGTCTTATTGAAACCTTAGACAAGTAAATCATAATATTAAAAACCATAAGTTCAATGAACAACATGAAATGATTTCAACATGAAAATTGGAACATGGAATGTTACGACGTTAAAATATGACTATCGTATTGACATTTTGACTGACGAATTCAGACGATTCGGACTGGACTCAAATGAGTTACAGAAATTCATATCTCAGGGGGTAGGAAACATAAAATTAGGTGATACAGAATTTGTTTACTCAGGCAGGAAGGATGGGGTACATAGACAGGGAGCAGGATTCATGATGAAGAAGGAAGCTGCTAAGTCTTGTTTAGGCTGGGAAGGTAATAATAATAGAATAATAATTGCTCATTTTATGACTAAAAAGTTCAGGATATAAGTTATAGTAGTATATGCACCTGTAGAACTGACTGACGAGACACTAGTGACTAAGATGAATTTCACTTACAGGTACAGAAACAAATACACAGGGTCTGAGGTAGAAATATGATACATTTACTAGAAGATTTTAACGCCCATGTCGGTAGAAAAAGGGATAGATGTATCCTAGCCTAGGTAAATTTGGTGTAGAAAAAGAAAACAGTAATGGCTACAGACTTTGCAATTTTGTTGGCGTTTACCCCCCCTGGAAAATACCCCCCGGAAAGTACCCTCCGCACGGAAAAGACGGAAAATACCCCGCGGACAATACCCCCCAGAGAAAATACCACCCCAGAAAATACTACTACTACTACTACTAACAACTCATCGCAGCACCAAGCCGCCTGAGGCCAACACCAGCTACGCACGCTCCTCCTCCACCCCAATCTATTCAAAGCCTCCCTTTTTACACCCGCCCACGAAGTTCCATTTCCTTTAAATCTTTCTTTATGACGTCCTCCCAACCCAGACGGGGACGACCTGCTTTCCGTTTAGCCCTAGATGGTTGGCCGAAAAAGAACAATCTTCGGCAATCTGTCATCCTTCATCCGAACAACATGCCCCTAACCACCTCAACCTTTCTTTCATTATAGACCTAGAAAGTGGTATTGAACCACATTTTCGTATAGCCTATTGTTTGAAATACGGTCAGTCAGCCGGGTACCCAGAACAATCCTTAAGCAATTTCTCTGGAAAACATCTAGCAAATCTTCATCCGCTTTCGGAGCGTCCATGCTTCAGAGCCATATTTGACCACTGTCATCACTGTAGCTTCTAAGATTCTAATCTTGGTTTGCAGACTTATCTTCCTATTCTTCCAGACTTTTTTTAACTGTGAAAAAAACCCTGAGCCTTGGCTATTCTATTTTTAACATCTTCACTGCTCCCACCATCTTTACTAATAATACTACCAAGGTAAGTGAAACTGCCCACCTGATCAATCTTTTCATTACCCAACGTCACCTTTTCATCTTCACTTATTCCTAGCCTTAGTGACTTGGTTTTCTAACATTAATTTTCAAACCAATACTAGCACCCTGAACTCGCAAAAAAACCTCTAAAACTTCATTCATTTTGCTCACACTTTTCATCTAGGATGCTTAAATCATCAGCATAATCCAAGTCCAGGAGACTTTTTCCTCCCCATTTGATTCCGTGGTCTCCCATTGCCTTTCCTGTGCTCCTTAAAACAAAGTCCATCAAATAATCCATATAAAGGGGGATAGAACACAACCCTGCTTAACTCCTGATTTAATACAAAACCAGCTGCTAACCTCATTTCCTACCTTAACCGCAGCAGTGTTATTCTCGTACATAGCACTAATCACTTTAATGTATTTGTCTGGTATACCATACAAGGATAAAACCTTTACTAAAGCTCCTCTATCAACAGAATCGAACGCTTGGGACCAAAGGTGTTTGAAAACTTAGGCACTTCTCAATTATTAACCTAAGATCGTGAAAATTGGTCCTCCCAGAAAATACTCCCCGCGGAAAATACTCCCGGGGTGGTATTTTCGGGGGGGGGGGTATATTTTCTTGTGGGGGTGGCGTTATTTTCCACGGGGGGTAATTTCCGCGGGGTATTTTCCGCGGGGGGGGGGGATTTCCGGGGAATAATAACCGGTGGGTAATTGCCTAGAACCCAATCTAGTTATAATCAATACTATGTTTGGTCATAAAATGGCCCATAAGTTAACATGGCAGTTACAAAAGTTACATAACAGCAAACCTTATTGATTACGTTATAGCAAACCTAAGACTGACAGGATCAATACAAAGTGCTAGGGTATATAGGAATGGAGTTATTGATGTTAAAAGTAAAGATCACCATCTAGTTGTGTCTAGAGTTAATATAAAGCTGAAATTTCAGAAGGGTGACTACCCCCAGGGAAGTTATGATGTTGGTAGACTCTAGGATGAGAATTTGAGAGAAAATTTCCAGGAACAGTTGAATACTAAACTTCAGAGTTTAAAATTTGACCATTTTGAAGATGGTTGGAATGATCTTAGAAAAACAATTTAAGAAGTTGATGATGATATCTTAGGGAAGGAAGTTAGGCCTGCAGCTAGGAATATTAGTGAAAAAGCTTAATGTTTAATAGAGAGGAGAAGAGGCTTGTACAAGCATCATCTCCGTGATAGGTCACATGAAAAAAAAAGGAATGTAAAGAAAGTGGAGAAAGCATTAAAATATGAACTAAAGAGGTGTGAAGTGGAGGCCATGGATAAAATTGCCGAGGATCTGGAAGATGCAGTCAGACGGCATAATAGTCATGTCTTTAGTATCATGTCAGTACAAAAATATTGTACTGTCATGTTAATAAATGGAGAGGGAGTAGCCAATGCGACTTGTCCCAGTTAAAGATCGGAACGGGGCCGCAATTAGTGATAAAGAAAGAGTTAAAGAGAGATAGGCAGAACATTGTGAGAATGTGTTAAACCGAGATAGAGTTGCAGAAAAAGATATAGAGAAAAAAATGAAAAGGTTTGTGATACCTTGGATGTGAAGGAAGATCTGTTTTGTGAGGAAGAATTAGCGACAGTACTAAAAGGATTAAAAAAAATTAAGGCTCCATGTGCTGATAGTGTGGTAAATGAGTTTCTTAAATATGGTGGTTCTGAGGCTAGAAATAAGTTACAGAACATTATGAATATTATTTTTGAAAAAAGGGAAGTAGCTAACGATTTTAGAAAAAACTTAATGAAACCACTGTATAAGAAAGGTGATAAGAGTGAGTGGGGGAATTATCGAGGCATTACTCTGGTCTCTTTAGGTATCAAATTACTTAGTAAAATGATACTTTTTAGACTGAGAGATATTGTAGATAAAGTTTTAAGAGAAGAAAAGTGCGATTTTAGAAAAGATAGAGGATGTGTTGACCAAATCTTCACTCTTAGGTTAATAATTAAGAAGTGCCTGAAATTGTATATATATATATATGTGTTGTACATATATATATATATATATATATATATATATATATATATATATATTATATATATTTATATATATATATATATATATATATATATATATATATATATATATATATATATATATATATATATATATATATATATATATATATATATATATATATAATATATATATACTATATATATATATATATATATATATATATATATATATATATATATATATTATAATAAATACATTATACGAAATTATATTACATAGTCTTGTCCGGCATGCAGTGCTGTATTGGATAGTGTTTTTTAAATGAGAAGTTTGTTTATTTTATTTATTGTAACCCGTTTGTTGATAAAAAAAAATACAAATTGGTATAATTATTATAAATGCTGAATAACTACATGTTTATTAAGTTAAACTATATCAAATATATATTAAACATATTTGAATATATATAAACAAATCAGAAACCTGAGAGTGAAATCATCCTATAGCTCAAAAATCCCCTCTGAGAAAAATATGATGCTAGATTTTGAGCTTTCCTTTACCAACTAAATATGATAGAAACAATTTCATTTTTTAACTATTTTTTTAACGACTGACTGTTTCGATAAAAAATAATTTAGCTCAAAAAATGATAAAAAACAAGCTGATCAAAAAATTATAGCGTGTTTACTGGAACTGGGATGAAATTGAATTTTGTTTTGTAAAGCAGCTGAACGTTATTGAGGCTCCCTACGAACCTTATTTGAGTGACTGAAAAATATACTAAATGGCAGAATATCTCCAAAATTTAGTTTTATTGAACAGAATAATTTTGTTGTTGCGTTACGAAATACCCTAGTTTGAGGTCTAAATCAAATTACAGCTATTGATGAACATGAATTTGAATCAAAAATTGAACTTTAAGAAGTATGCAAGATTTACAAATAGCTGAAGTTTTATTTAACACAGTAAAATGATAAACGTGTGATCAATATATTCATGAAAATTATATTTATTTGGCTCAATAAAATAATAAATATACAAAGACTTTACAAGAATTTAATTACTTGAACAAGGGTCAAGTCCAAGTTCTAACGGTGTGCATGTTAGGGTCACGGATTTAACCTGAGTGGTTGTAATTATGGTTGAAATCGCCGTCAACGTCTGAGTAACTGTATGGATTAAGCTTAATGCTTTATGAATCTTGGCTCAATTTGATTCAATTCACGAGAACTTTCAATATCAGAATCTGCGGCTTTGCTTGTCCTGCAAGAAAACAAACTTAGTGGTAAATATGGTTGAAATCTCACTATCAACGCTACTGTAAACGTCTGCTGTCAACGTCTACTGATACTGTCAATGCTACTGCGAAGGTCTCGGTAGCAGTGTGAATCAAGCTCAGTAATTTTTATCAATCTTGGTTTTCGTCCTTTTAATTAATTTTAGAAACAAATCCGGAAAAGAAGTTTTTCAAAGAAAAGTAAAGAGTAATACTAAGCTTAAAACCAGCAAAAACAAATTTCTATAATAATTCAAATTCAAAACGACCAGAAATTAATACCAAGAATAAATAAAACTCAAACCGAAAAGAAATGAAATAAACAATCATAGCGAACATAGAGATAGCAGGTACTAACACAAATTAATAAATAAATCTTAAAACGAGCAAAACTTAGGTTGAATGCTCAAGTCAAACTTAAAAAGAAAAAACACTACAAAAAGGAGTTTGGCTACTGCCCCTTTCCCCTCCCCTAATCGTAAAAAGCCAAAGTCTTGAACAGTGTGCTTTTTTTCAAAACATAGACAACAAATAAAAAATAAACAATCATAGTAATCAAGATAACTGAAAGTAATATATAACGGAATTTTTATATATAACGATATTGGTGAAAAATGAGGCGTGGGCCTATGCATGGCTTGTAAGTTTTAACACATCGAAAACAAAAGAGCTCCTAATTTCTAAGGCGCGTAATATGAGGGCTCCGTGATTTCGTCTTCAAAGGAGAGGTAATAACACGAGTTGAAACACTGCGCCTACTTAGAGTTAATTTCTCTTCGGATCTCTCATGGGCTGAGCGTCTCAGTAAAATTAGATCCTCTTGCAACAAGAAATTAGGTGCTATTCTAAGATGCAAAAATCTTCTTCCTGATGATTCTATTCTGCCACTTTTCAATTCGTGCATCAGATCTGTCATGGAATATGCATGTCCTCTCTTCGCTGCTGCACCAAAAAGCCCCATCACTCCACTCCAACATATTCAAAATAGAGCAGTGCGTGCAACAACCTCTGGCAACACGAAAGCTAAAACCCCACAGCTGGTCCAGGAACGTTTCAATGTGGCGTCCATGTCGGTTTTCTATAAGTACTTGTGTAACCCTCCATCGGAGGAGCTATCAAAGCTCGTTCCTGATAAAGCAAAGCCCATGCGATCAACTCGCCGAAATACAGCTCGTCCGGACTACCTTGAGCAGGGTACTCTTCACCAAGAATATCTGGAAAGGAGTTTCGCCGGGCGATCGGTTGCCACATGGAATAGATTGCCGGCAGAGGTAATCCCGAAAAATCCTTCCCTTGACGCGTTCAAGAGAATGTATAACAAGTACCTCAGTGTTAGAAAATGAGGTAACTGCCAGGACTAGCGGCAAATCATCATTTGTGATGGAGCCATGAAGCCTGTAATAAAAAAAATAATAATTGCCGAAAACTCAGCAATTATAAATTTTATTTACTGTAATTTTTTTTGTTTTTCAATGCTGTTATTGAAAACAGAATATTTGCAATATAATTTGTTTCAGTAAAATGCAAATGTAAAACGTAATAGTCACAAATAGTTAATGCAACAAGTAGTCAAAGTTGCAAGTAGTCGCATTAGTAGATACAAATAGTCATAGCCGTGGTCAATAAGTAGTCACACTTGCAAGTAGTCCCATGAAATCATAGTCGAAGTTACAAATAATCCCAGTTACAGTCACAGTTACAGTTACAGTTACAGTTACAGTCACAGTTACAGTTACAGTTACAGTTACAGTAGCAGTAGCAAAAGTGGTCCTGAAAGTGTAAAGTTATTACTCTTAGCCGCTCTTAAGAGAATGCAGATATACCATTTTGATAACATGGATGCACATAGTGGACACAATACTGGTCTGAAGCATAGGCAGTCAGAGTCGCAAGTAGTTACACTTGCAAATAGTCCTGAGTAGTCATAATTACAGTCACAAGTAGCCAAAGTAGCAGTCGAGTTGCATTCGTATTTGCAGTCGCAAGTAGCCACAGTCGCAATTGTAAGTTGTCTAGATTGAAAATAGTCTCAGTCACAAGTATTCGTAGACTTATGAACTCAGAGTCAACGGTAGTCATTGTCAGATGTAATCACAGTCAGTTATAAAAGTCGTAAATAGTCTCAGTCACAAGCAATCGTAGTCACAAATGCAATTCCAAGTAGTATCAGTCAAAGTCACAAGTAGTCACTTTTGCTAACATTTGTAGTCACAGTTAGAGTTGAGTTACAGTTACAAATAGTCAAAGTTGCAAAGTAGTCGGATTAGCAGATACAAATAGTCACAGCCACAGTCACAAGTAGTGACACTTCCAAGCAGTCCCAATTAGTCATAGTCGCAATTCAAGCCACAGTAGTAGAAGCAATAGCGGTCCTTGCAGTCGCAAGTAGCCGCAGTCGCAGTTGTAGGTTGTCTAGATGGAAAATAGTCTCAGTCGCCAGTAGGCCTATTTGTAGACTTCAAACTCACAGTCGTAGGAAGTCATTGTCAAATGTAATCACAGTCGAAAGTTATAAAAGTTGTAAATAGTCTCAGTCGCATGCAGCCGTAGTCACAATTGTAATTCCAAGTAGTCTTAGTCACAGTCACAAGTAATCACTTTTACTAGTGTTTGTAGTCACAGTTACAAATAGTCGAAGTTGCAAAGTAGTCGGAATAGCACATATAAATACTCACAGCCGCAGTCACAAGCAATCAGACTTGCAAGTAGTCCCAAGTCGTCATTGTCGCAATTCCAGCCACAGTAGTAGATTCGCAAGTAGGCCTATTTGTAGACTTCAAACTCACAGTCGTAGGTAGTCATTGTCAAATGTAATCACAGTCGAAAGTTATAAAAGTTGTAAATAGTCTCAGTCGCAAGCAGTCGTAGTCACAATTGTAATTCCAAGTAGTCTTACTCACAGTCACAAGTAATCTCTTTTACTAGTGTTTGTAGTCACAGTTACAAATAATTGAACTTGCAAAGCAGTCACAATAGCGAATATAAATAGTCCAGCCGTAGTCACAAGCAGTCACACTTGCAATTAGTCCCAAGTAGTCATAGTTACAATGGCAGCCACAGTAGTAGTAGCAATAGCAGTCCTTTAAGTGCAAAGTTTCCATTAGCCACCTCTAAGGTATTGAAAATGTACCCTTTTGATAACTTTGATGCACATAATGTCTTTTGATTTAGTGTAAGAACCCCCTCAGCACTCCCTGAAGCATCACTTTAACAACCTATGTCTATTCTGACACAATCAGGATCAAACATTCCCCTCTTTCCCAATGGTAAATTATGTATGTAAACAATGGGCACATTGAATAGCTTACACCCTTTTCTCCAGGGGCTCTGTGGAGCATGACATTCCCAGAGCCTTAGTTATTAGAAGTATTGACTAATTTGAGCAAAGTGGCTATTTAATAGTTTGGCATTGAGTTAAGGCATCTAAAAACTTGAGTTAAGGCATCTAAAAAGGACACAGGGAGCACTTTATCCTCCAATCACTGTTCAACAAAGTATAAGTTTTAACTTAATGCCCTCAGCCGTTTCTGGGATGTTGCTGATGCGCATTTTCGACAATCAGCATACAAATAGTGTGTTTTGATTTTGCTCAACCTCCCCTCAACATTCCCTGAAAGTAGTCACAAGTAAATTTAGTAGAAGTTGCCGGCAGTCGCAGCAACAGTTGCGTTGTCGCAGTGGGAAGTTCTCAGAGTCACAGTATCGTCACAGTAGAGTCACAGAGTCGCATTAGCAGTTGCAATGCTATCAGCAGTAGTGGCCCTGAAAGTTTCAAGCTGATACCCATACTGGTTCCTAAAATATAACAGATGTGCCTTTTTGGTAACTTGGATGCAGATAGTTTCTTTTGATCCAGTCAACATACCCCTCAACATTTCTCGAATTCTACCCTCGATACCCTTAGCTTTTTGGACACGCTTAGATTCAAACATTCCCCCCTTTCCCAATGAGAAATCTTGCATGTAAAAAGTGGACAAATTGCATAATCTACATTCCTTGGCCGGGGAATGTGGGAGTCCAACATCCCCTGAGGCATAGCTATTAGTCATAGTGACTACTTTTAACAAAATTGCTTTTTATGATTTCTATCAGTGTTAAGGGAGGCATCTAAAAGGGCAAGAGGTGGGAGGCTTGTTGCCCTCCTTTCTTTTTTCAACAACCCTCTCAACATGCATTTAAAGTTTCAAATTTAAACCCTTAGCCGTTCCTAAGATATTGCTGTTGTCCTTTTAATAACCCTCCCAGATATATGATGTTTTGATTTTATTTAACATACCCCTCAATATTTTTTAAAAGTTTTACCTCAGTCCCCCTAGCCTTTTTAAAGACTCAGGATCAACGTGTCCCCTTTTCCCAAAAGCCAACATTATATATAAACAATAGTCAACTTGTATAAATTACACCACTTGCCTCAGTGGCTTTGGGAGGTCATGTCATCCCAAGAGACATATTTATTTGACTTTTGCACTGTTTTGAACAGGATGACTAAATCAAAATTTTTATCAGATATCATTGTAGGGAGAGCAGCTAAAAAAGGGAATGGGATGGGGCCAGTTGCCCTCCGACCACTTCTTAACACCACTTCAACATTTGCTGAAAGTTTCAACTTAATACCTTCGGCCGTTCTTGAGATATTGCAGATACACTTTATTGATGAACTAGATGCACATAGTATCTTTTGATTTAGTTTAATATGACCTCAATATTCCCCAAAGATTCATCTCAAAATCCTTAGCCTTTCCAAACAGACCCAGAGTTAAATATCCTCTACCTTTTTTACTGACAAATCCTGCATGTAAAAAAGGGCAAATTGCATAATTTACAATCCTTGCCCTGAGGGCTATGCAGAGTATTACATTCCTGGAAGTATAGTTACTAGATCTTTTGTCTGTTTGGACAAAAATCGCTTTTTCAAGATTTGATCGCTGAAGAGAGAAGGTGGCATTTAAAAAGGGGTAAGGGGGCTGATTGTCCTCCGATAACTCCTCAACATCTCATGAAAATTTCAACTAGTAGTATAGTAGTATTACTTTATTACCCACGAAAAACAAAAAACAACAGTGTGGAGTAAAAGGACAAAAATGAAAAGAAAAGAAAAGAAAGCATAAACAAGACGAAAATAACATCAAATACTGTATGGAAAAAATAATTTAAACAACTTCAGGGAGGAGAATGCAAAAGAGGGTCATATTCGGAAATATATCTGAAATATACTTTTTGTAGGGTACTACAATGTTTTTTCCAAAACAAATGGGCAGTACCAGAAAAGAGAAGAATGACCGGAAAACTAAAACTGTGGTACAAACTACAGACACCGCTTCGATTGAACCTTCTTTTATGGGGTAAGTTTCCCATATACTACCATAGATCCTTAACTTCTCTTTTTATCACGATTGAATAATTGGAAGAAAGAGAACAACAGAAAAAATACCCCCAACTTGATACTTAGATATTGCTGATACACCTTTTTGACAACCAGTATGGACACAGTGTGTTTTATTGAATTCCATATCCCTCTCAAAAGCTGTGGGGGGGGGGATATTTCATCCCCAAAGGAATCATTTTTTTTACCTTTTGACTATTTTGAACAATATGCCTATTTCAAAATTTTTATTGAATAATTTGGTGGGAGGACAAATAAAAAAGGCCTAGGAGGCTAAGCTATTAAAAAGTTTCAAACTCTTACTAAGCAAAGGAGCATATAAAATAATGAACCAGCTTGTGGACAGGTTCCTTTTTTTGTCGAGAAAAATATTGTTGACTCTCCACTCAACTGTTAAGCTTACTGTTACTCTCTAAGTAGCTGAGAAGTTACACTAAAATTTCTTATTACTTTAAAAAGTATAGTTGTGACAAAGAGGCAATCTTCACCGTAAAGAGCAGGGCGTTGAGGAGGGGAAAGCCCCAGTCATATACAGGGCATCACTTAAAACCCTTGCCCTGAGGGGTTTGGGGGTTTGCCATTCTTAAAATCATAATTTTCCAGAACTTCTTAAAATCCAGAACTTTCAACTACGTTGAGCAAAATAGATATCTCAAAATTTTAATTGAATGTGTCTGGGGAAATAGTGGGCGTGAGAGGAGGGTTAGTTGCTCTCCATTCACTTTCGACTATTAAAAAGGGCACTAGCCCTTTCAATTTCCAATCAAATGAAGCCTTTTCGAAGTTTCTACGACAACACTTTCTATAAAAACTGTATATGCCCCCAGGGTTTAACTCAAAACCCTTGCCCTGAGGGCTCTGAGGGGGTTGTCATCCTAAAAGACCTAATTTCCAGAATTTTTAACTACATTGAATAAAATGTATATTTCAAAATTTTGATTGGATTTGTGTGGGGAAATGGTGGGGGGTGAGAGGGGGTTTGTTGCCCTCCATTTACTCTCAACTATTAAAAAGGGGACTAGCCCTTTCAATCGAATAAGCCCTTTTTGAAGTTTTACGACAACGCTTTCTATAAAAACTCAGATGACCCCAGGCATAACTTACAACCCTTGCCCTGAGGGCTGGGAGGGTTGTCATCCTCAAAGACATAATTTCCAGAACTTTCAACTACGTTGAAAAAAACTGGCTATCTCAAGATTTTGATTGTATTTGTTAGGGAAAATGGTGGGCGTGAGAGGGGGTTATTTACCCTCCAATCACTTTCGACTATTAAAATACTCACTAGCCATTTTAATTTCCAATGGAATAAGCCCTTTTTGAAGCTTCTACGACAACGCTTTCTATAAAAACCCTATATGCTCCCAGGGCATAACTTACAGCGCCTGTTTCTGGGCCCTGGGGGTTGTTTCGACACCGGAGTTTTGATATATGATCTTTGAACTATTTTAACAAACAAGCTGTCTCAAAATTTTTATCGGATGCATTTGGGAAAAAAAGGGCATGGGGTGGCTTGGTTACCTTCCGACATCTTTTGACGCTTAAAAAGTTGACTAGAATTTTCAATTTCCAATCAAATGAGCCCTCTCTGAACTTTATACGAGCATTCCTTCCATAAGAACCATACATGGCCCCAGGGCATAACTTATAACTCTTGCCCTGAAGACTGTGGGGGGAGTGTCCTGCTTAAAGATATAAAAATTCCAGAACTTCCAACTATGTTTAACAAAATGGCTATCTCAACATTTTGATTGCATGTGTTTGTATAAATGGTGGGCGTGAAAGGGTTGTTAATTGCTTCCAATCACTTTAGACTATTAAATGGGCACTAGCGATTTCAATTTCCAATCGAATGAGCCCTTTTGAAGTTTCCATGACAACGCTTTCTATAAAAACCTTATATGCCTCCAGGGCATAACTTATAACCCTTGCCCTGAGGGCTGTGAGGGGTTGTCATCCTCAAAGAACTAATTTTTATAACTTTCAACCACGTTGAACAAAATGGCTATCTCAAAATTTTGATTGGATGTGTTTGGGAAAAGGTGGGCGATAGGGGGGTTAGTTGCCCTCCAATCACTTTCGACTATTAAAAAGGACACTATCCCTTTGAATTTCCGATCGAATGAGCCTTTTTTCAAGTTTCTACGACAACGTTTTCTATAAAAATCTTATATGCAAGCAGGGCATATCTTACAACCCTCGCCCTGAGAGCTGTGGGGGAGTGTCCTCCTAAGAACATAATTTATGACTGGAAATCAACATCAAGGCAGCGCGATTGCGTTGCCTATGATAAAAATTTTTTTTTTTTAACTGAAAGTAAGAAGCAACGCTAAAACTCAAAACAAACAGATATTATTCTGTGTATAAAGGGGTTGCTCCCCTCCTCAATGCTTTGCTCTTTACGCTACTTATTGCTCTTGACTGTTTGCCCAAATTTCTTAAAAACGACTCCTGAAACAAAAGGCCGTTTAATTTATAGGAAGCTCTTTTAAAAGTTGATAAGGATCTTAGCGTGAAGAGCATGTATTGAGGAGGGGGATAACCCCTTCATTTACGTAATAATTACTGTTCATTTTGATTTTTAATGTTGCTTCTTATTTTCGTTTGATTTTTTTTTTTTTTTTTTTTTTTTTTTTTTTTTTTTTTTTTTTTTTTTTTTTTTTTTTTTTTTTTTTTTAATCAATTCCAGGATGTAACCGGGACAGATCAAGTTAATTGTTGTTAACTTTGCATTTGTGATAATGCTTGAAAATCACTATTATCGTTTGAGTCAGTGGCGGATCCAGAAGGCGGGGGGGCGTGTGCCCCCTAAAATAGTCTATAAATAGTGTAATTTAATTAATTGACGCAAGTTTGCGTTCATTAAACTTGCTCCTAACGCAAGTTTACCGGAGCAACCTATTTTGTCCCCCCCCTTAAAAAAACCTGGATCCGCAGTAGCAGAGTGAATCAAGCTTAATCCTAATCTCGTCTCTTTTATAGTATTAATTTAAAAATCTTTTTCCACAAAATAAGTTTTTCAAAGAAAAGTAAAGAACTCCATTAAACAAAAAATGAGCAAAAATAAAATCAAAAATCTACCAAGCGTGAAACTACCACAAATCAGCATCGATAAATAAATGAAACCCAAAACGAACAGAAATTACAATAATTAACCGAGCACAACTCAAAACGAGCAGAAATTAACATAAGTTGGGCGCAAAACCCCTATGCCTTCCCAAGGCCAGAACAAAATTTGCACTTTACTGAAAAAATATAAATATTTTTACTTTTATAACTTTAATAAATCAAATAACATTAACATTTTGATTACTAAATATCAGCATATGTATATTAAACTGACAATGCACATTCATTTGCATTTTTTCAGTAAAGTGCAAATTAGTTTTGCAACCCCTTTGCACAGTAAAGTGCAAAGGGGTTTTGCGCCCAACTTAGGTTAATTTCTGCTAGTTTTGAGTTTGACTCGGTTAATTATTGTAATTTCTGTTCGTTTTGGGTTTCATTTATTTATCGATGCTGATTTGTGGTAGTACCACGCTTGGCAGATTATTTGATTTTATTTTTGCTCATTTTTTGTTTAATGGAGTTCTTTACTTTTCTTTGAAAAACTTATTAATATAAGGGTATATAAGGTTTTTATCGAAGGGGTGCTCGTATAAACTTCAAAAGAGGCTCATTTCATAGGAAATTGACATATCTAGTTCACTTTTTAATAGTTTAAAGATATCGGAGGCCAACTAGCCCCCCCCCACCTTTTTTTCCCTAAACCCATCCGATAAAAATTTTCAGATAACCTTTTTGTTAAAACTAGTTCAAACATTAGATAACAAAAACTGGGGTTAACACGTTTCCCCAGAGCTTCGGGGCAGGTGTTGTAAGTTATACCCCGGGAGGCATATATCGTTTCTTATGGAAGAAGTGCTCGTATGGACTTCAGAGGGGGCTCATTTCATAGAGAAATTGAAAACTCTAGTTCACCTTTTAAGATTCAAAAGATATCGGAGGGCCACTAGCCCCCTCCCCCACGCCCTTTTTTCCCAAACCCATCAGATAGCAATCTTGAGGTGGCCAAATTTTGTCTAAAATAGTTCAAAGATCAAATGACAAAAACTCTGAGGTCTACGCAACCCTCCAAAGCCAGGCAGGCGTTATAAGTTATGCATTGGGGCATATATGGTTTTTACGGAAGGGTTGCTCGTATAAACTTCCGAGGGGGCTCATTTTACAGGAAATTGAAAGCTTTTATTCACTTTTTAAGATTCTAAACGGATCGGAGGGCAACTAGCCCCCCCTCCCCACGCTCTATTTCCTCTAACCCATCCGATAAAAATTTTGAGATAGCCATTTTGTTAAAATTAGTTTAAAACATCAGATAATAAGAACTACAGGATTGACGCAACCCCCTAGAGCCTATGGGCAGGTGTTTTAAATTATGACCTGAGGACATATTTGGTTCTTATGGAAGGGGTGGTCGTATGAATTTCCAAGAGGGCTCATTTGATTGGAAATTGAAAGTTTATTTCCCTTTTTAAGAGCCCAAAGTGATCAGAAGGCAACTACCCCCCTCCCCCCAAAGCCATTTTCCCCAAATGCATCCGATCAAAACTTTGATATAGCCATTTTGTTCAAAATAGTTTTAAAGATAAAATAATGAAAATTCCGGGGTCAACAAAACCCACCAAAGCCCGGCGGCAAATGTTATAAGCTATGCCTCGGGGCATATAAAGTTCTTGAGGAACGGGTGGTCGCATAAGCTTTGGAGGGGCTCATTCGATTGGGAAATGAAAGTCATTTTTCAATTCCCAAAAAGGGGTTAAGGGAGGGGGGACAAGCCCCACCTTCCACGTCCCCTTTTCTATAAATGCACCCAATCAAAATTTTTGGATGGCCATTACGTCCAAAACAGTCAAAAGGTGAAGTAGTAAAAATAACTATACCTCGGGGGGTTGACAAACCTTCCATTGCCCTAGGGCAAGGGCAGTAAGTTATGCAAGCTGTCCATTGTTCATATATAAGGTTTTTATCGAAGGGGTAATTGTAGAGACTTCGGAAAAGGCTCATTCGATTTAGATCGAAAGTATTCAAGTTACTATAGCTTAGGGGTTGAGAGATCCTCCACAGCCCCCAGGGGAAGGATTGTAACTTTTGTAAGTTGATCATTACTAGAAAATAAGGTTTTTGTGGAAGGGGTGGTCGTATTGACTTTGAAGGGGACTCATTCGGTCAAAAATTGAAACTTCTAGTTCTTTTTTAAGAGTCAAAAGTGTTCAATGGGCAACTAGCCCACGCCCAACTTTCCTAAAGGACATCTGGTCAAAATTTTGAGATAGCCATTTTGTCAAAAATAGTTCAAAGGTCAAATAACTATACTTCCAGGGTTAAATCCTCGCCCCAATCACGAGGAAATGGCTCTGAGTTACGGAACTTAATTATTGTTACTTTGATACTTTGTTTACTTTGATACCTTGTTTACTTTGATGCTGTCTTTACTTTGATACTTTGATATTGTTACTGTAATACTAGTTTTGATACTTTGATGAAAGTTTAATGTTGAAAAAATTGATTTTGAAATTAAGATTTTTTTTTATAAACTTGAAAGTTTTTGCCATCAAAAGTGAGAAAAATAAAATAAAAAAAAACTTTCCGAAAAAGAAGTTTTTCAAAGAAAAGTAAAAAGGCCATTTTAAACTTAAGATCAGCAGATACAAATACCTGTTAAAATTTAAACTCATTACGACCAGAAATTAATGTTAAAGAATAAATGAAACCCAAAACGATCAGAAATTAAATAAACAATCATAGCAAAAAAAACATACAACAAGCACTAATATAAATGAACAAATAGTGTTTAAAACAAGTAAAGCTTAAATTGAATATGCAAATCAAGCTCCTAAAAATTAGTCGAAGAAAAATCTGAATTCGGAGTGAAATTGATTCAGAATGTTATTAGCGTTGACAGCCATTTAAAGCATATTAATTAAAAAAAAAAAAAAATCCAAAAATAGGTTTTTCAAAGAAAAGTAAAGGCCATATTAAACCTAAGAACAGCAGGTACATATACCTACTGAAATTCAAACTCAAAATGACCAGAAATTACTATCAAATAATAAATGAAAACCAAAACAAATAGAAATTAAATAAACAATCATAGCCAAAAAAACATACAACAAGTACTGATATAAATTATTAAATAAATCTTAACGAGTAAAGCTTAAACTGAATATACAAATCAAGCTTAAAACGTAGCTTCACTGTATTTTCACTACAAACAAGAGTTTGGATATTGCCTCCTTCCTTAACTGCAAAAATCTAAATCCTACTGCATCATTGGCGCTTCTCTGACAACGAATTATATTACAGATATTTCCTTTTCCAGTTATTACAGCATTTGAAGTTAAAATAAAAATCACAATGAAATAAAATCTCGAACTGATGATTTTTCTACAATTTGTATCCTTATATATGAAATATTCACTTTGGTTCTATGTGTACTTTCTAAGACTGTTTTTTTTTTATTCATTACGTCTTAAAACGATAAGAAATAATTATTTAAATTAGAGGAGGTGATGATAGACTGAATTCATTGCTCATTATATCGAGTATAGTCAGTGCTTTACAGAAAACATTCAGAGGGCAAAAACACAAGTATATTTACAAGCTTAATTAAGCGTAATAAAGAGCTCAATATTAATTGATTATAGTTCAAGACATTTTAACTTTTTTTTAAAAGCAGTGTAAACTAGCCCTGATGAATTTTAATTCAAAAAGAAAGTTTTTTTAATGATTACATCTTAAAATGATAAGAAATCATTATTTAAATTAGAGGAGATGATGTTAAACTCAATTCATTGTTCATTATATTCAGTATAGTCAGTGCTTTACAGAAATTAAATAAAAAAAAAAACAAGTTTTTTTAACTGAAAGTAAGGAGCGACATTAAAACTTAAAATGAACAGAAATTATTCCGTATATGAAAGGGGCTGTCCCCTCCTCAACACCTCGCTCTTTACGCTAAAGTTTGACTGTCTCACAACTTTATTTTTTAAAACAATAAAAAAACTTTAGCGTAAAGAGCGAGGCGTTGAGGAGGGGACAGCCCCTTTCATATACGGAATAATTTCTGTTCGTTTTAAGTTTTTAATGTCGCTCCTTACTTTCAGTTAAAAAAACTTGTTTTTTTTAATTTAATTTTTGAACGTTTTTGAACAGGTTTTGATTTTGGCTCACCGTACATGAATAATTACAACAAAATTTTCATATTAATTTTACTTTTATTAGGTTAAATGGCTTTTTCGAAACTTGTTTAATTTTATTTACGAACGTTTTTATTAGCAAAAAATACGTAACTTACGAATTAACTTACGTAACGAACTTCTATATTCATATATTCTTAATACGTATATAGGGAATTCGCCCCCTAGTCAATACCTTGCTCATTAATCTAAATTTCGAATTTTGTTCTTTAAAAATGACCCTTAATCACAAAGGCCGTTAATTAGAATAAATACCTCTTATGAAAGTAAAAAAAAAACTTTAGCGTAAACAGCGAGGTAATGACCAGGGGGTAAACCCAATCATATACGTAATATTTTCTCTGTTCGTTTTAAGTTGTGATGTTGCTCCTTACTTTCAGTTGAAAAACTATTTTTTTATTTGATTTCTGGTCTTTTTTTTTAAGAAATTCTGGCGCCCCCTTCAGAGCAATGTCCCTTCCCCCTTGAAAGTTCCTTCATGGAAAGATCCTCCCACATAACCCCCAACCCACCCCCCCTCCCCCACTACCAGAAAAAATCCCCCCTGAAAACGTCTTTATACTTCCCAATAACCAATACCATATGTTAACATTGGGTAAAGTTCATAATTTTCAGCCCTCCCCCCGAGGACTTCGGGGAATTAAGTCATCCTTAAATACATAGTTATCATATTTTCGACCATGCTGAACAAAATGGCTATCTCAAAATTTTGATCGGATGACTTTGGGAAAAAAATGTGCGTTGGAGGGGGCCTAGTTGCCCTCCTTTTTTTTGGTCACTTAAAAATGGCGCTAGAACTTTTAATTTCCGTTCCAATGAGCCCACCCACGATATTCTAGGAGCACTGGGTCGATACGATCACCCCTGGGAAAAAAAAAAACAAAAAAAACAAATAAACACGCATCCGTGATCTTTCTTCTGGCAAAAAATGCAAAATTCCACATTTTTGTAGATAGGAGCTTGAAACCTCTACAGTAGGGTTCTCTGATACGCTAAATACGATGGTGTGATTTTCATTAAGGTTCTATAACTTTTAGGGATCTTTCCCCCTTTTTTTTAAATCAGCCAAATTTCTCAGGCGCGTAACTTTTGATGGGTAGCACTAAACTTGATGAAAGTTATATATTTGAAATCAGCATTAAAATCTGATTCTTTTGATGTATCTATTGGTATCAAAAACCCGTATTCTAGAGTTTCGGTTACCATTGAGCCGGGTCGCTCCTTACTTACAGTTCGTTACCACGAACTGTTTGAAAACACTTAGAGAGCAAAAACACTAGCATATTTACAAGCTTAATTAAGCGTAATTACGAGTTGAATATTAATTGATTATAGTTCAAGACATTTTATTTTTTTAAAGCAGTGTAAACTAGCCCTGAAGAATTTTAATTAAAAAAAAAGTTCTTTTAATCATTACATCTTAAAATGATAAGAAATCATTATTTAAATTAGAGGAGATGATGATAAACTAAAATTCATTGCTCATTATATTGAGTTTAGTCAGTGATTTACAGAAAACATTTAGAGAGCAAACACACAAGCATATTTACAAGCTTAATTAAGCGTAATTACGAGCTGAATATTAATTGATTATAGTTCAAGACATTTTATTTTTTTTACAGCAGTGTAAACTAGCCCTGAAGAATTTTAATTAAAAAGAAGTTCTTTTTAATCATTACATCTTAAAATGATAAGAAATCATTATTTAAATTAGAGGAGAGGATGATAAACTCAATTCATTGCACATTATATTGAGTATAGTCCATGCTTATGGAAAGCATTTGAACAGCAAAAGTACAAGCTTAATTAAGCGTAATTACGAGCTTAATATTAATGGATTACATTTCCAGACATTTTTGACTTAAATTTTTTGTTGTTTAAATCAATATAAACTAACCCTGAAAAACTATGACAAAAAAAAGTTTCTTTTTTTATCACTACGCTCTTGTTTTACACTATTTACCCCTAAGGCACTGCAAAGAGTTGAGGGTTAAGAAGAGCATTAGTCCCTTTCCTTGAGTATTTTGAAGATGTCTTTTTTGAAAATTTGAAATACCTAAGTTTTAGCTCGTTACCCTAAGTTGAAACAAATCTAGTTAAACAAGAACAATTTCTATTCCTTAATAATACAATATTTAAAATTACTCTAATAAGAAATAAGACTGTACCCTCTTTGTAATTTATAAAAAAAGCGTATCCTTGTCCCCTAGCTTTTTACCGAGGGAAAATGAGGTCTGGGAGAGGCAGTACTTTCCAAAATAAAGAGATGCCCGTAGAGGGCTTCAGGGGAATTCACAAACAATGTGTTTCAAGTTATAAAATGGTTGTATTCACCTTTAGCTGGAATCCTAGCAACACCCTAGACCTATATCCTATTTTCTATGCAATTGACTGACGGATTAGGGTCTTTACTTACTTGTCAAGTGCAACAGCTGCGGTTATGTCTCCTTTGGCTGCAACAGCAGATGGAAATAAAATTTCTTTTAATGATTTGTCAAAAGGGTTTTCAAAAGACCAACGTCTCTTTCTGCAAGCGGATGCTGAATTGACAAAGATCGTGTTTTCTCCAAGGTATGCATCAGAAGAAAATGTGCCTGTTGAGAACACGGGTATAAGACCCGAAACAAACTGTGTAGCACCAGGTTCGAAGACCCCCTGAGGTGGTGCTTGTTGTTATAATTAGGTTGTAATTGTTTTTGTGATAAAAATGAACCTCGCTTGGCCATTTATGCCTTCCACCATTGTGCTTTCAATTTCCACTGCTAAGCTCGGCGAAGAAGATACGCTGAGGATTAAAAAAATTGTCCTTATCTAAAAAATAATAAAAAATGGTTTTTAAATAAGTGCTCAGAAAAAAAAAATTTGAGTAAAAGTCCGATAGTTCCCTGTTAGAAAGTAAATTTTAATTGGATGGGCTTATTATCAAGGCCGTACCCAAGATTTTTTTCAGGGGGGGGGGGTCTACACAAAAAACCTCAAAGAACGCATAAAATTTTTTATATCCATTTTTGTTGCGTTTTTACGAGTCAGACAAGCATTTCAGGGGGGGGGGGGGGTCAAACCCTCTACCCCCCTCTAGATACTGCCTTGCTTATTATTATTATTATTATTATTATTACTACTATTATTATTATTATTATTATTACTATTATTATTATTATTATATTATTATTATTGTTATTATTATTATTATTATTATTATTATTATTCATTTAATTTTATTTTCTTTTTTTTTTATTTTGATTCTTTTTTGGGACATAAATTTCGAACCCAGTCGCATTGTTCCTTGAGCTTATGGTAGAAAGAGAAGTCAAATAGTTTTTTTTCTACCCGCTATTGTATTTATTCATAGTTGCTATGTCAAATTTCAACCCCAAATTTAGCAAGTCCTTGAACAATTTTGACTCAATACCCTTAGCCATTCCTGAGATGCTGCAAACTTCAGAAAAACTTGGATGTATATAGTGTCTTATTATTTAGTTTAACATCTCCAAAATCATATCCTATTTGGTGCCACCTATCTCACTGAAAAAAAACTATCTCACCTATCTCACTTATTGCCGTTGATCATAGAAAAAGCCGATAAGATATAGAACATCACAGGTTAAAAGTTCTTTTTATAAATCCTAGCCAGATTTAGCACACAAGTACAATCTAACCGCTTACTTATTCAGCCCTGCATGCGTATTATTGGTAGTTGTCTTTTAAAACGAAACACACTCAAGAATTACGCTGCGTAAGATCTGACAGAAAACCGGTTTGCCTCTCTGGGATCGGTTCTGATTTGCTGACTTTGAGTGAGAAAAGCTACGATGTATGTATATTTTCATAAAATATTTAATATATAGAGGGGATTAGGGGTTAGGTTAAGTCAAATTAGGTATTTCAAATAATGCGTTCTGTGCGGCCTACTTTCCATAATTCTTTGTCGTAGTTTCCATAATTTTTGCTATTATATTATCATCATGTTTTGGTATATTTCATTAGGACCAAACTAACTTCACTTCATGGGTGTGTTTCGTTTAACAGACAACTACCGTATTATGATTTCAAACCAGAATAATTTACATGATAATTTTTTTTTCTTTCTCAAAACTCTACTTGTTAAAACAATAAAAAACTTTAGCGTAAAGAGCGAGGCGTTGAGGAGTGACAGCCCCTTTCATATACTGAACAATGTCTGTTCGTTTTAGGTTTTAATGTCGCTCCTTACTTTCAGTTAAAAAAAACTAGTTTTTTTTATTTAATCTTACATGAGGCATCTCGTAGCTGTGATTAAATTAAAAAAACAAAACAACTTTTTTGAACTGAAAGTAAGGACCGACATCAAAACTTAAAAAGAAGAGAAATTATTCCGTATGTGTAGGGGGCTGTCCCCTCCTCAACGCCTCGCTCTTTACGCTAAAGTTATTTATTGTTTTAAAAAATAAAGTTGTGAGACAGAGTTTAAATTTAAGCGTAAAAAGCGAGGCGTTGAGGAGGGGGACAGTCTCTTGCATATACAGAATAATTTCTGTTCGTCTTAAGTTTAAAAAAACGTGTTTTTTTTTATTTAATTTCTGAACGTTTTTGAATTAATGTAGCTCTGATTTTGGCTCACCGTACATGAATAATTAAAACGAAATTTACATATTAGTTTTACTTTGTTTTTGGCTAAATGGCTTTCTCGAAATTTTGATCAGATGTAACTTAAGAAATAGTTACGTAACGAACTTCTATACTCGTATATTTTTATTATGTATATTAGGGGGTTCGCCCCCTAGTCAATACCTCGCTCTTTGTGCTGATGTTCAAATTTTGTTCCAATTCTTCAAGATTCACTCCTTAATCACAAAGGCCGTTAATTAGAATAAACAGCTCTGATGAAAGTAAAAAAAAAACTTTAGCGTAAACAGCGAGGTAATGACCAGGGGGTGAACCCAATCATATACGTAATAATTTATGTTCGTTTATAGTTTTGATTTTACTCCTTACTTTCAGTTGAAAAACTTTTTTTTTTATTTAATTCCTGATCGCTTTTTTTTAAATAATGCTGGGAAATCTGGCACCCCCTTCATGCAATGTCCCCTTCCCCATGAAAACTTCCTCCATGGAAAGATCCTCCCATGTAACCCCCTACCCACCCCCTCCCAACTACCACAGGAAATCCCCCCTAAAGACTTCTGTATATTTCCCAATAACAGATACTGTACGTAAACATTGGGCAAAGTTCATAACTTGCAGACCTTCCCCCGGGACTGTGGGGGATTTAAAGTCATCCTCAAAGGCATAGTTATTGTATTTTTTCAACCATGCTGAACAATATGGCTATCTCAAATTTTGATCGGCTGACTTTGGGAAAAAAATGAGCGTGGGAGGGGCCTAGTAGCCCTCCATTTTTTGGTCACCTAAAAAGGGCACTATAACTTTTAATTTCCGTTCAAAATGAGCCCCCCCCCGCGATATTCTAGGACCAGTGGGTCGATACGATCACCCTGGGAAAAAAACAAAACAAACAAAAAACAAATAAACACGCATCCGTGATCTTTCTTCTGGCAAAAAAATACAAAATTCCACATTTTTGCAGATAGGAGCTTGAAACTTCTATAATTGGGTTCTCTAATACGCTGAATCTGATGGTGTGATTTTCGTTAAAGTTCTGTGATTTTTAGGGGGTAATTCCTCCTTTTTTAAATAAGGCAAATTTTCTCAGGCGCGTAGCTTTTGACGGGTAAGACTAAACTTGATGAAACTTATATATTTGAAATCAGCATAAAAACCTGATTTATTTGATGAATCTATTGGTATCAAAATTGCGTTTTTTAGAGTTTTGGTTACTATTGAGCAGGGTCGCTCCTTACTTACAGTTCGTTACCACGAACTGTTTGGTTCCAATTAATTACTACCTTGCCTTAGTGAGTAGTGACATAAGGAGGTGTGGACGATAGAAAGAGAGTACCACTATAGGGTTAGCAATGAATATGCTCTTGATGGTTCTTCTAAGATTTTGTCGTTCTATGATGAATTCAAAAATCTGCCATCTTGTTATTTTTTTTTCTGTTGTTATTTTTTATGCACTATATTAATTTTTATAACTCCTAAATCGACTTCCAATTCCAACCCTCTTAACTCGAGTTTTCACATTTTATCTCATTCTGAGGATTTTTTTCCTCATGAAGAAATATTCTATAGTTGTGGTTTTGATGATTTTTAGCTTTGGAATTCTAAAGCTAGATAATGATTTTGTTATTAGGTTACTTAGGAACTTTAACTAATAGAGCTTACCAAAATACAAAAAACAAGTTTATTTCCACTCATGTTATGTTTTATTTTAAAAAATAAGTAAAAATGAGGAACAAGTTATTGCTCATAACTTATGAAGTGATGTTTTAGTACAAACAGAAATAATTTAGTCCCTTGTTAGGTATCCCGACCAGGCAACCACACTCAAGAAGAGAACTTGAGTCGATCATAATGAAATATACCAAAATATGATGAAAATATAATAGTTTAGAAACAATATTATGGAAACTACAACGAAGAATTATGGAACGGGGGCCGCCCAGACCGTATTATATTAAATACGTGCCCTAAACTAGTCTAACCTAACCAAAATACCAAATAAATATTTAATTAAATATAGCTACAATGTAGTTTCCTACACAGCCGAAGCTAATTGTCGGGTATAAAGACCATAAAAACCGGTTATTGTCTCATGTTCGCGAAACAAATTCTCTAGTGTGTACTAGCTGAAGAGGAAGTACCGAAAATATCTATTAAAATTCTACTATTTCGGTAATTGACTTAAGTCACGTAGCTCGTACGGTATGGTGACCTCTAGTAAAGCAACTACTAAGTATGAACCACAGCACCAAGCCGCGTGGGGCAAACACAAACTGCTCAGGTTTTTTTTTTTCTTAATTAAAAAAAAGAACTCAGGGTTGTTTTCCACCCCCAGCCAGGTAAACATTAATTATTTAAGCACCCATCAATGGTTCTCCAGCTCCTTTAAATTCTCTCTTATGACCTCTTCTCCCTTCATTCGGAGACGACCCCTTTTTTGGTCCCAAGATAGATGGTCAAAAAGCCCAATTGTTGGAACTTTGTAATCCTTCATCTTTAAACTTGCTCTTATGTTTGACCTTTCCTTCACTATAGCCCTGGAAAGTGATATCCAACCATAAGTCTTGCAAAGTTTATTGTTTAATATATGGGCCGTCCTAACCGAGTGATTACCACGCTAGACGTTAAATACTTTGTCCGTGAGGACAGAGGTTCGAGTCCTGGTGTTACTGTTTTTTTTTTGTGTGTGTGTTTGAAGGGGAATAAGCGGTGTAACTGTATAAGCTCAGACAGAGTGAATACAGCTCTGATTAAATGTGTGCCTGAGAAATCTAAGACAAAAACACGGGAAGCGTCGGATGATCTGCCCCCAATCACGCATTGCATTCCCGGCCGAAGGTAGAGAATCAGGAGATCGGTACCTGCGCTACCGCAGCCCATTGGTCAGCATACGAAAAAGTTTTTTTTTTAAGTTTGATATACGGTCAATCAAACGAGGATCCAACACTATCTTTAGACAATTCCCCTGGATGAATTTTAACCATTCCTCGTTAACCTATCGAAGTGCTCAAGTTTTCAGAACAAAGCCTGATCATTGTCGTTGTCATAGCTTCCAACATTCTAGTCATTATTTGCAGGCTTATATTCGTGTCCTTCAAAAAAAAACTTCAAGTGTGGAAAATCCTGTGGCTATTCTTTCTCTTTTTATTTTCACTGCTGTTCTATTCTTTATATTCCTCACTCAATCCACCATGTTAATTAATGATGCAACCCGTTTAGAAGGTACACTATTAATTTTCTTAGAATATATTAGGCTTTATGCTTTCCGATGAAAAAAAAAATTCTAAAAAAGTGCGAAAAATAAATGAAAAGACTTACCATAAGCATGGCGTTTTATTACGTCCTTTGCAAAGAATGATCATAGAAATTTCACGGCGGCCTATTTTATTCTCTTCGTGTTCTAGTTTTTTTACGACTAGTTTTTAATTTAAAAACCACTTTAGGATGCTAATATAGGCGTGACAGCATAGGCCTACATTCCAGTTTTCATACACAACACAACTTGTCTTAAATCAAGTTTAGAAATTTAATACGGCCGTGCCCAGACCAGAAAGTTATCAGCACAGACAAGCTAACCTACGTCTCAGTGCAGGGATGTACTTAAATTGGGTGGGGGAATCGGTGCCTAACCTTCCTCTTCAAAATCCTGTGTTTCCATAAGTTTATTGACCCTTTTATTCAAATAATTCAATAATTCTTTTTAAAATAGACCCCCCTCTCCCCGAAAAAAATCCTGTGCAAGGGCTTGACCCAGTGCATAAACGGCTTTGGTCCTAACTTCTGACTGTCTGAAAAAAAACTGGTTAAGTCATGATTTGCACAAAAAAACTCGAGAGCTATTATTCGGTGCAAAAATAAACTAAATCTTGATTCAATGCAAAACACCGTCCAGGGCTAACTCTGTATAAAGTCAAGCTAAGTCAAGACTATATTATTTTCTCCCCACTGTCAACTCTACTAGCAGAAAATGAACAAGAAAAGGTTTTTCTGAATTGAAAATATGGAAGAAGTTTCAATTTTTGTAGTTGGCCATGGATGAGGGTTACGGCGTTTCGCCTCTCTTCTTGGAACTAGCTTTTAAGCAAAAAATTACACATTTTTCAGCTTTTTTTTCGAACTGGAATTGCACAAGGATTTTCAATTTGGTTTATTGGAACACCAAGGTGGGTCAATTACCCCTTCAACAACTTATCAACTCCGCTGCACTACCATCTTTGAGCAGAGAGGTTGTACCTTGTTTGGAGTGTAGTTGACCAAGGATTTTCTATATATGTCATTAGAAGACCAATACAGGTAGGCATTTGTCTCTTTGTTTAAAGTGTAATAATGCTTAGGTTTTCAAAATATAAGATTGGAGGTAAAAATAAGCATACGGTACTTTCGACCCAATCGTAGCTGCTAGTTTTTCCACAGAAAAACGTGGACAGTTTTATTTAACTCAAATTAACTTAAAATTTATTAGGCAAGTGCCATGAGGCAATAACACTTTAGAATGCGGACTTTTCAGGCTAAGTTCATTTTTGAATTTTTTTTTTCACCCGAATGGTTGAATCGATGTAAACTTCATGAGTCGAAAATCTTGGGCATCAAATTTCAAAATACAGAATTCTCAAGACTACGATTTTAAATTATGTTAATACTCCTTAGATGAGCGTCAGTGGGAGTATATACCATTTGAGCGCTGATACACCAGCGGGTGTATCAGGTGGTGACGCCTGAAAACAGCTGAATTTTGTTTTTCTATCTTATAGGCTGAATTTTGTTCTTCTATCTTATAGGCTAGTAAAATACAGTGCATATAGAAAGGGCCAGATGGACCTCAATACAAAACAAAAACATTTTGAAGATTAGTTGTATCAATATTAGGACGCCTGAAACTTGGCCAACATGACTTGTTTTCTCATCATAGCTTGAACTTAGCCTACAGTGCGTGCCGATAAGGGGCGACACTTGGCATTTTTCAAGCTCTGTAATCATTTTTTCTGTCAGGAAATGAGATTAGATACTCATTACTACCCTAATTTTACCAATTACACTAACTAAATTAACTATTATCATTGTTACACTGATAAAAATACCAAGTGTCGCCAAACGCTAGATGGCAGTGATAGTTTTTTTTTGTCAAAACTAGTGCCAGTTTCCACTCAAACAAGGTACCTGTACTCTTCGACAAATCGACAGAAAAGATTGTAGCATTAATTCGTGGCATCCAAAATAATTTCTGGTTTATTCAGTTTCGGCCAGCAGCCTAATGTGCATGTATGCCAGGTGTAGTGATAATAGCACGAAAAAAAATGTTGAAAATATGCAGTATCAATTTTTAAAACCTTGCAATAGGCCAAACATCGCTAGTGCATCTGTTTCAAATGCCATGTAGACACCAGACTTCAAATATCAGAACCACTGTATATAAATAATGTAACAGTAAGATCACGGCTTAGTGATTTTTGGCTATTACATTCTCCGCGCGTACAAACAGCTCCTCCCATTTAATCTGCCATCAGCGGTCCAGTGTATATTTGTCAGTCATTGAATAATGGTGCGTATTTGTATCATTCGTAATTGTGACAGCAGAAAGAAATGTGTTGTGAAAATACAGAAATTTCTAGTGCCAACTTCTAATTAATACTGTACCAGGGAAATTGCCGGAATTTCATAGTGGAGAGGGATTCACGAAGTGGCGGAACTATTTTAAATTTGCCGCAAAATAATTTTACCACAAAGGGATATATATATATATATATATATATATACTATATATATATATATATATATATATATATATATATATATATATATATATATATATATTATATATAATATATATATATATATATATATATATATATTATATATATATATATATATATTGGCGTTCAAACTGCTCCTCTTATTTGATCTGCCATCAACGGTCCAATTACCCTGGAACACCTATTTTTCGCAGAAACTTTCTGAAAATGCCTTTGAAACCAACTCGGCACTTCGAGACCTACTTGTAATTCCTAAAAACATCTAATAATAACATTGCACTACAAATTAACGATTTTTTATATATGTATTGGAATAAATAATTTAAAATTAGATTCTTTAAAGTTTAGTGTTACAAAGGTGAAGCCAAGTTTCGCGTTCAAGAGATGTCTGACTTGTCTACCCGTGAAACAAAATCGAATGTCGCTCATGTTTATACTTGTTTAAAGGTTCTCCGGAGCACTTGCATCTTGGTCGGGCTTTGTATATGGATTTAGATAGGGAATGATCATACTGTATTATATTTATATACAGGGATCAGAACCTAGCGAACCACATTTATGATAAAATAAGGAAACAAATCTGGTTACATTAATTTGTTGGAAAGTGGGTCATGTTTCACCCTGAGTCTCCGAAAAGGTTATTCAGGTGAAGCTTTAAAGGAATTAATTTGAGAAACCAACATTTGGGAAAGGCAGTTTTTCAAAGAAAAGTAAGGACCCCCGAACTATTCTTTTTCTATATTTAATCCGTCATAAATTGAATGAATGTTTGAGTACACAAAATATTCTTGATAGTAAGAAATATGCAACCAGAATCCAGCGCTGCACAAATAGTAACCATAATCCAGAGCTGCACAAACAGCAGTCAAATATGCAACCAGAATCTAGTGCTGCACAAATAGTAGCGAAATATGTAACCAGAATCCAGCACTGTCCAAACAGTAGCAAAAATAACCAACCAAAAATCAACGCTGTACAAAAAGTGGCCATAACAAAACCAAGTGCATACGAACTACAAACAGGGCTGTACTCAGACTGGGGACAACGACACTTCACATATTCTTTGAATGCCAAGGCAGCATTTGTTTTCAAATATGTTTTTCATTTACTGTTGATGCTAATGTCATGACATTAAACAGAACAGATTTAGAATCATCACAAAAACCAAGATTAATGAAAAGAACTAATGAAGGTGGATTAACTATTATATTCATTCCTAGAAGTTTCTACAATTTTGGATTTAATAGTGTTGAAAAAAGAAGAAAAATACTTCTAAAATATACTTCGTGTCAGTAAAGCATAAATTGTGCTCTAGTCTTTAGAAGGGCTTAGGGAGTGTTTAGCCTACTCATGTTTGTGGTAATTATGCTCATTTTACGTTTGACTTGATTACTTCTTGCAAATTCTGCTCCTTTGAGTCCCATTCATTTATTGATGGTTATTTGTGTTCGAATTTTGAACTATTATTTAATTAATGGTCGCCATACTTCACCGTTTATTCCTGCTCGTTAACTTTGAAAAGTTTTCTTTTCATTGTGCGACTTTTTTTTTTTTGGGAAACTTCCTTTGGAAAGTTACTTTTGTGTTCAGTAAAACATTAAATTACGCTCTAGTCTTTAGAAGACTTGGGGAGTGTTAGCCTTACTCTTGATTTTGGTAATTTATGTTCATTTTACGTTTGACTTGAATACTTCTGCAAATTCTGCTCCTTTTGTGTCCCATTCATTTATTGATGGTTATTTGTGTTCGAATTTTGAACTATTATTTAATTAATGGTCGCCATACTTCACCGTTTTATTCCTGCTCGTGAACTTTGAAAAGTTTTCTTATCATTGTGCGACTTTTTTTGGAAACTTCCTTTTGGAAAGTTACTTTGTGTTCAGTAAAACATAAATTACGCTCTAGTCTTTAGAAGACTTGGGGAGTGTTAGCCTTACTCATGATTTTGGTAATTTATGTTCATTTTACGTTTGACTTGATTACTTCTTGCAAATTCTGCTCGTTCAAGTCCCATTCACTTATTGATGGTTATTTGTGTTCGAATTTTGAACTATTATTTAATTAATGGTCGCCATACTTCACCGTTTTATTCCTGCTCGTGAACTTTGAAAAGTTTTCTTTTCATTGTGCGACTTTTTTTTGAAACTTCCTTTGGAAATTACTTTTGTGTTCAGTAAAACATAAATACGCTCTAGTCTTTAGAAGACTTGGGAGTGTTAGCCTTACTCATGATTTTGGTAATTTATGTTCATTTTACGTTTGACTTGATTACTTCTTGCAAATTCTGCTCGTTTTGAGTCCCATTCATTTATTGATGGTTATTTGTGTTCGAATTTTGAACTATTATTTAATTAATGGTCGCCATACTTCACCGTTTTATTCCAGCTCGTGAACTTTGAAAAAGTTTTTTTTCATTGAGCGACTTTTTTTTTAAACTTCCTTTTGGAAACGTTACTTTATGTTCAGTAAAACATAACTTACGCTCTAGTTTTTAGAAGACTTGGGGAGTATTAGCCTTGCTCATGATTTTGGTAATTTATGTTCATTTTACGTTTGACTTGATTACTTCTTGCAAATTCTGCTCGTTCAGTCCTATTCATTTATTGATGGTTATTTGTGTTCGAATTTTGAACTATTATTTAATTAATGGTCGCCATACTTCACCGTTTTTATTCCTGCTCGTGAACTTTGAAAAGTTTTTTTTCATTGTGCGACTTTTTTTTGGAAACTTCCTTTGGAAAGTTACTTTGTGTTCAGTAAAACATAAATTACGCTCTAGTCTTTAGAAGACTTGGGGAGTGTTAGCCTTGCTCATGATTTGGTAATTTATGTTCATTCATTTTACGTTTGACTTGATTACTTCTTGCAAATTCTGCTCGTTTTGAGTCCCATTCATTTATTGATGGTTATTTGTGTTCGAATTTTGAACTATTATTTAATTAATGGTCGCCATACTTCACCGTTTTTATTCCTGCTCGTGAACTTTGAAAAGTTTTCTTTTCATTGTGCGACTTTTTTTTGGAAACTTCCTTTTGGAAAGTTTACTTTGTGTTCAGTAAAACATAAATTACGCTCTAGTCTTTAGAAGACTTGGGGAGTGTTAGCCTTGCTCATGATTTTGGTAATTTATGTTTCATTTTACGTTTGACTTGATTACTTCTTGCAAATTCTGCTCGTTTTGAGTCCCATTCATTTATTGATGGTTATTTGTGTTCGAATTTTGAACTATTATTTAATTAATGGTCGCCATACTTCACCGTTTTATTCCTGCTCGTGAACTTTGAAAAGTTTTCTTTTCATTGTGCGACTTTTTTTTTTTTTTTGGAAACTTCCTTTTTAGGAAATTTAAGTTTGTGTTCAGTAAAACATAAATTACGCTCTAGTCTTTAGAAGACTTGGGGGAGTGTTAGCCTTGCTCATGATTTTGGTAATTTATGTTCATTTTTACGTTTGACTTGATTACTTCTTGCAAATTCTGCTCGTTTTGAGTCCCATTCATTTATTGATGGTTATTTGTGTTCGAAATTTTGAACTATTATTTAATTAATGGTCGCCATACTTCACCGTTTTATTCCTGCTCGTGAACTTTGAAAAGTTTTCTTTTCATTGAGCGACTTTTTTTTTTTAAACTTCCTTTTGGAACGTTAATTTATGTTTAGTAAAACATAACTTACGCTCTAGTCTTTAGAAGACTTGGGGAGTGTTAGCCTTACTCATGATTTTGGTAATTTATGTTCATTTTACGTTTGACTTGATTACTTCTTGCAAATTCTGCTCGTTTCAGTCCCATTCATTTATTGATGGTTATTTGTGTTCGAATTTTGAACTATTATTTAATTAATGGTCGCCATACTTCACCGTTTTTATTCCTGCTCGTGAACTTTGAAAAGTTTTCTTTTCATTGTGCGACTTTTTTTTGGAAACTTCCTTTTGGAAATTTACTTTGTGTTCAGTAAAACATAAATTACGCTCTAGTCTTTAGAAGACTTGGGGAGTGTTTAGCCTTGCTCATGATTTTGGTAATTTATTGTTCATTTTACGTTTGACTTGATTACTTCTTGCAAATTCTGCTCGTTTTGAGTCCCATTTCATTTATTGATGGTTATTTGTGTTTCGAATTTTGAACTATTATTTAATTAATGGTCGCCATACTTCACCGTTTTATTCCTCGAATAGCTCGTGAACTTTGAAAAGTTTTCTTTTCATTGAGCGACTTTTTTTTTTTTAAACTTCCTTTTGGAAATTTACTTTTTATGTTCAGTAAAACATAACTTACGCTCTAGTCTTTAGAAGACTTGGGAGTGTTAGCCTTGCTCATGATTTTGGTAATTTATGTTCATTTTACGTTTGACTTGATTACTTCTTGCAAATTCTGCTCGTTTTGAGTCCCATTCATTATTGATGGTTATTTGTGTTCGAATTTTGAACTATTATTTAATTAATGGTCGCCCATACTTCACCGTTTTATTCCAGCTCGTGAACTTTGAAAAGTTTTCTTTTTCATTGAGCGACTTTTTTTTTTTTAAACTTCCTTTTGGAACGTTACTTTATGTGTTCAGTAAAACATAACTTACGCTCTAGTTTTAGAAGACTTGGGGAGTATTAGCCTTGCTCATGATTTTGGTAATTTTATGTTCATTTACGTTTGACTTGATTACTTCTTGCAAATTCTGCTCGTTTTGAAGTCCCATTCATTTATTGATGGTTATTTGTGTTCGAATTTTGAACTATTATTTAATTAATGGTCGCCATACTTCACCGTTTTTATTCCTGCTCGTGAACTTTGAAAAGTTTTCTTTTCATTGTGCGACTTTTTTTTTTGGAAACTTCCTTTTGGAAAGTTACTTTGTGTTCAGTAAAACATAAATTACGCTCTAGTCTTTAGAAGACTTGGGGAGTGTTAGCCTTGCTCATGATTTTGGTAATTTATGTTCATTTTACGTTTGACTTGATTACTTCTTGCAAATTCTGCTCGTTTTGAGTCCCATTCACTTATTGATGGTTATTTGTGTTCGAATTTTGAACTATTATTTAATTAATGGTCGCCATACTTCAAACTCGTTTTAAAAGTTTTGTTTTCATGCTTCCTTTATAAGGAATAGTAGAAAGTTACTTTGTGTTCAGTAAAAACATAATAAATACTAAATTCCTAAAAGTTTTTCTTTTCATTGTGCGACTTTTTTTTGAAATTTTACGGTTTGGGAAAGTTTCTTTTGTCCCATTCATTTATTGATGGTTATTTTTTACTTTTGGAACTATCTTTATTTAATTATGTTCAGTAAAACATAAATTAAACGCTCATGAACCTTGAAAAGTTTCTTTTCATTGTGCGACTCTACTTTTGTTTCAGAAAACATAATTTAGTCTTGGGGAGTGTTTTTGCTCAGATTTTCGGTAATTTATGTTGCCATACTTGATTTACTTCATTTAAAACGTTAATTTTATTCCATCGCTCATTGTTTTATTATGTTTTCGAATTTCGTGAACTTTTATTTGAAAAATAACGTTTGAGCGATTGTTTTTTTTAAACTTCTTGGAAATTCGTGCTAGAAAGACATTTTTTTAGCCTTGGCTCATGATTTTGGTAATTTATTGTTCATTGTACATTCATTTATTTGATGGTTACTTTATTTGATGGTTATGTTTTCGAATTTTGAAAACTATTATTTAATTAATGGCCATCGACTTTTTTTTGAGCAAACGATCCTTTTTGGAAAAGTACTTTGTGTTCAGTTTCACCGTTTTAAGACTTGGGGAGTGCAGCCTCGTGAAGTTTGATTTATACAAAATTTAAACGTTGACATTTTTGTCGGTTTTGATTGAGCGGTCGATTTTGACTTTTTTTTTGAAACTTACTTCACTTTTTGATGGAACGTTTACGTTATGTTTTGGTAATTTATGTTTTATACGTTTTGACTTAATTCAGATCACGTAACTTCGTTCGCTTTATTGATGGACTATTTAAAAAAATTTCGAATTTTTTAGAAGTCAGTAAACCATAACATTGGTTTTATTCAGAAGAACTTGGGAGTATTAGCCTTGCTTTTCTTTTCAATTTAATGTTCATTTTTACGTTTTGAAACTAAAAGAAAGTTACTTTGCTCGTTTCATGAAACTTGATTAATTCTTAATTTAATGTTCATTTACGTTTGACTTGATTACTTCTTGCAAATTCTGCTCTTTCAAGTCCCAATTCATTTATTGATGGTTATTTGTTGAAAATAAAATAGTCTTAGATCATGTTCGAATTTTGAACATAAATTATTTAATTAAATGGTCGCCATACTTCATAATTACTAATTAATGGTCGCAATACTTCACCGTTTTATGTTTATTCCTGCTCGTGAACTTTGAAAAGTTTTCTTTTCATTGTGCGACTTTTTTTTTGGAAACTTCCTTTTGGAAAGTTACTTTGTGTTCAGTAAAACATAAATTACGCTCTAGTCTTTAGAAGACTTGGGGAGTGCTAGCCTTGCTCATGATTTTGGTAATTTATGTTCATTTTACGTTTGACTTGATTACTTCTTGCAAATTCTGCTCGTTTTGAGTCCCATTCATTTATTGATGGTTATTTGTGTTCGAATTTTGAACTATTATTTAATTAATGGTCGCCATACTTCACCGTTTTATTCCTGCTCGTGAACTTTGAAAAGTTTTCTTTCATTGAGCGACTTTTTTTTTTTTTTTCTAAACTTCCTTTTGGAACGTTAATTTATGTTTAGTAAAACATAACTTACGCTCTAGTCTTTAGAAGACTTGGGGAGTGTTAGCCTTACTCATGATTTTGGTAATTTATGTTCATTTTACGTTTGACTTGATTACTTCTTGCAAATTCTGCTCGTTTTGAGTCCCATTCATTTATTGATGGTTATTTGTGTTCGAATTTTGAACTATTATTTAATTAATGGTCGCCATACTTCACCGTTTTATTCCTGCTCGTGAACTTTGAAAAGTTTTCTTTTCATTGTGCGACTTTTTTTTGGAAACTTCCTTTTGGAAAGTTACTTTGTGTTCAGTAAAACATAAATTACGCTCTAGTCTTTAGAAGACTTGGGGAGTGCTAGCCTTTGCTCATGATTTTGGTAATTTATGTTCATTTTACGTTTGACTTGATTACTTCTTGCAAATTCTGCTCGTTTTGAGTCCCATTCATTTATTGATTGTTATTTGTGTTCGAATTTTAAACTATTATTTAATTAATGGTCGCCATACTTCACCGTTTTATTCCTGCTCGTGAACTTTGAAAAGTTTTCTTTTCATTGAGCGACTTTTATTTTTAAACTTCCTTTTGGAACGTTACTTTATGTTCAGTAAAACATAACTTACGCTCTAGTTTTTTAGAAGACTTGGGGAGTGTTTAGCCTTGCTCATGATTTTGGTAATTTATGTTCATTTTAGGTTTGACTTGATTATTTCTTGTAGATTTTGCTCGTTTTGAGTCCCATTCATTTATTGATGGTTATTTTTGTTCAAATTTTGAGCTGTTATTTAATTACTGGTCGTCATACTTCGCCGTTTTAATTTCTGCTCGTCAACGTTGAAGTTTCATTTTCATTGAGCGAATTTTTTCGGAAAGTTTCTTTTTTAATTTCTGATAGTTTTTACTTAATAAGCTTTCTTTACTGACTAATAAAAAGTATATTTGATATGTTATTCGGTTTTCCTGCATAAGAACCAAGATTTTGGCTCGCTATATTTTTATTTACGACACATTTTAATTATAGTTGTGCTATAGAACTTTGGATAGATGGGTAGGAGCATTATTCAAATAAGTGGATTGAAAATCTGCATAACTTTGCCCCAGCAACAATTTGCAGGGCTAAAGCCATACCGACTTCTATCATGTTACAACCTCAAATCATTAGGTCAGATTTTAATCCAGTTTTATGTTGTGCCTCCATATGAAACTCCCTACCTATTAAAATTCGGCTATGTCATTCTTATGGGTAATTTAAAGACCTTTGAACACTTTACAAGCAACGCTTTTGCTCGAAAACTTCACTATTATCGGAGCGACCCTTGGAGCAGATGGAACCGCCTGAGTTGAATCAGTTATAGCAGCATTATTCAGTCTAAGTCTATACACTTTCACGACCTCATTTGTACTAATTTCAGAAAGACATCTTCTGATTAATTGTTAGTTGTACTTCTGTTAATTCAGGCAAAGACATACTGATTAATTGTTAGCAGCACACTTGCCACTTTTTATAGAAGTGGCAAGGCACTGGTCATGGAGACTTCGGAGGTGGCTCAGTTCATGGAAACTGGAAGTTTTATTACTGTTTTAAAGTCTGAAAGGGACTAGAGGGTTTCAGGCCTTCCTCCCATGCCATTTTCTGCTACCTGGACATAATAACATCTTTGATAATGGATCAAAATTTTAGATAATCATTTTGTTCAAAAATGTTGAAAGGTCTCCAGGAAAATGTTGAAAATTAGGCCTCCAAAGTTAACATTTCACCCAGAGCTTCCAGGCAATGGCCCTAAATTATGTCAATTACCCTTTGTTCGAGAGATAGGTTTTAGCAGAAAACGCAGTTGTTTTTGATTTGGTTTCACAAGGTTACACTCTCAAAACAACACACACACATACATGAGTGTAGTGGACTGGCCTCCCCCAGGCCATTCAGCGTGTCCCCAGGTGGCGATATGGGAACGCTCTACAGATATGTAGGGTACCTCCATAGGAGGCACGGACCAAGGGGGGGGGGACCTTGTCCCTGGGTGTCCATAATAGAATCTGGGGCACCCTCGCCCGGGGTCATAAATACAGGCGGAGGAGGAAGAAGGCCCCTCAAATGTACACTCAAAAGGGCCCACTGGTTTGTCCACAAGTCCCATGAGTTGCAAACCTTCTCCCAGTAATGGGTTAATGGGTTAAAATTGCATGGTGATGCAGAACACCATCGCGGGAGGATCCTCTATAGGAGGACAACTGTGGCAGGGCGTAAGATCCAGATCTATGGACAACGGCCTCTGCAAAGGGCTGCCTCGACCTTTTCGGGGCACCTGCAAGACTGGAAACCTTGCGGTCAACTCTATTCCCACTTGAGGAGTGGCGCCCCTCGAGGAAATTATAGCCTAGTAAACGACAACGCATTCGCACGGGATTCTGACTAATGGACAATTCTTCTGTGCTTCGTATGTTTTGATGGGCGTCTTTGGCTGAAAAACCTCTTCCTAGCTAATTTATCTATTATGGGTTGCCTCCCCGTAGTAGCATAATATTTGTAGGCAAGAATATATAATGAGACGGATGTAATAGGCTTGAGACTGTCTGTGCAGGATTTCGACTCTTGTTGATAGAAGAGCATCGCCAAGTGCTGAAAAACCATGTTGTGACCAAGATGGGCCCAGGATTGCACAAAAGCCTCCATTCATGGAGGTCCCAGGGACTTCTTGCTGTCCGTATCTAAGCCTGCTTAAGCACTTCGGTGTAGACTTAAGAAAGATATGTGATCCCCGTCCTGCACTGGTTTCCGGGATCATTGCTTTTCCTGAGGCGAAAATAATTTCAATGATTTAAAGAACATGAAAAGTTGGAACTTGGAATGTTACGACATTAAAAAATGACTATCGTATCGACATTTTGACTGACGAATTCAGACGATTCGAACTGGATTTGTTAGGGTTTCAGAAACTCATATCCCAGGGTAGGAAGCATGAAAATTAGGTGATATAGAATTTGTTTACTCAGGCAGGAAGGATGGGGTACATAGACAGGGAGTAGGGCTGATGATGAATAAGGAAGCTGCTAAGTCTTGTTTAGGCTGGGAAGGTATTAATAATAGAATACTAATTGCTCATTTTATGACTAGAAAGTTCAGGGTATCAGTTATAGTAGTATACGCCCCTGTAGAACCGACTGACGGAAATACTAGTGACTCAGATGAATTTTACTTACAGTTACAGGAGCAAATAGACAAGGTCCCAGGTAAAATATGATGTTATTACTGGGAGATTTAACGCCCAGGTTGGTAGAAATAGGGATAGATGGTATCCCAGCCTAGGTAAATTTGGTGTAGGAAAAGAAAACAGTAATGGATACAGACTTTTGCAATTTTGTAGGTATAACAATCTAGTTGTTACCAATACGGTGTTTGGTCAAAAAATGGCTCATAAGTTAACATGGTATTCACGTGACGGTAAGACAGCAAACCTTATTGATTAAATTATAGTAAACCGAAGACTGGCAGGATCAATACAAGATACTAGGGTATATAGGAGTGCTGTTATTGATGTTAAAAGTAAAGATCACCATCTAGTAGTGTCAAGGGTTAATTTAAAGCTGAAATATCGGAAGGGTAACTACCTCCCGGGAAGTTATGATGTTGGTAGACTCCAAGATGAGAATTTTAGAGAAACTTTCCAGGAACAGTTGAATACTAAACTTAAGAGTTTAAAATTTGATAATGTGGAAGATGGTTGGAATAATTTTAGAAAAATAATTTTGTGAAGTTGCAGAAGGTGTATTAGGGAAGGAAGAAAGGTAGAACTGCAGCTAAGAATATTAGTGAAAAAGCTTTATGTTTAATAGAAAGGAGAAAGGACTTGTACAAGAATTATGTGAGTGGTAGATCGTATGAAAACAAAAGAAATGTGAAGAAAGTGGAGAAAGCATTAAAATATGAACTAAGGAGGTGTGAAGTGGAGGCCATGGATAAAGTTACCGAGGATCTGGAAGATGCAGCTAGACGGCATAATAGTAAAATATTGTACTGGCACGTTAACAAATTGAGAGGGAGTAGTCAATCCGGACTTGTCCCAGTTAAAGATAGGAATGGGGTCGCAATTAGCGATAAGGAAAAAACTAAAGAGAGATGGGCCGAACATTTTGAGAACTTGCTTAACCGAGATAGAGTTGCAGGAAAAAATATAGAGGAAAAAGAAAAAGTTTGTGATACCTTGGATGTGAAGGAAGATTTGTTTTGTGAGGAGGAATTAGCAACAGTACTAAAAGGATTAAAGAATAATAAGGCTCCAGGTGCTGATAGGGTGGTAAATGAGTTTCTTAAATATATGGTGGCTCTGAGGTTTGAAATAAGTTATTGATGATTATGAATATGATTTTTGAAAAAGGGAAAGTACCTAAAGATTTTAGGAAAACCTTAATTAAGCCACTTCATAAGAAAGGTGATAAAAGTGAGTGTGGTAATTATCAAGTCTTTAGTCTGGTCTCTGTAGGTAGCAAATTACTTAGTAATATGATACTTTTTAGACTGAGAGATGCCGTAGACAAAGTTTTAAGAGAAAAGCAGTGCGGTTTTAGAAAAGGTAGAGGATGTGTCGACCAAATTTTCACTCTTAGGCTAATAATTGAGAAATGCCTGAGTTTTCAAACACCTTTGGTCCTCAGTTTTATAGATTATGAGCAAGCGTTCGACTCTGTTGATAGAAGAGCTGTAGTAAAGGTTTTATCCTTGTACGGTATACCAGACAAATACATTAAAGTGATTAGTGCTATGTACGAGAATAAACACTGCTGCGGTAAAGGTAGGAAATGAGGTTAGCAGCTGGTTTTGTATTAAATCAGGAGTTAAGCAGGGTTGTGTTCTATCCCCCTTTGTATGGATTATTTTGATGGACTTTTTTTTAAGGAGCACAGGAAAGAAAATGGGAAAACACGGAATCAAATGGGGAGGAAAAAAGTCTCCTGGACTTGGATTATGCTGATGATTTAAGCATCCTAGATGAAAATGTGAGCAAATGAATGAAGTTTTAGAGGTTTTGCGAGTTCAGGGTGCTAGAATTGGTTTGAAAATTAATGTTAGGAAGACTAAGTCACTAAGGCTAGGAATAAGTGAAGATGAAAAGGTGACGTTGGGTAATGAAAAGATTGATCAGGTGGGCAGCTTCACTTACCTTGGTAGTATTATTATTAGTAAAGATGGTGGGAGCAGTAAAGATGTTAAAATAGAATAGCCAAGGCTCAGGGTGTTTTTTCACAGTTAAAAAAAGTCTGGAAGAATAGGAAGATAAGTCTGCAAACCAAGATTAGAATATTAGAAGCTACAGTGATGACAGTGGTCAAATATGGCTCTGAAGCATGGACGCTCCGAAAAGCGGATGAAGATTTGCTAGATGTTTTCCAGAGAAATTGCTTAAGGATTGTTCTGGGTACCCGGCTGACTGACCGTATTTCAAACAATAGGCTATACGAAAAATGTGGTTCAATACTGCTCTCTAGGGCTATAATGAAAGAAAGGTTGAGGTGGTTAGGGCACGTTGTGCGGATGAAGGATGACAGATTGCCGAAGATTGTTCTTTTCGGCCAACCATCTAGGGCTAAACGGAAAGCAGATCGTCCCCGTCTGGGGTGGGAGGACGTCATAAAGAAAGATTTAAAAGAAATGGGAACTTCGAGGGCGGGTGTAAAAAGGGAGGCTTTGAATAGATTTGGATGGAGGAGGAGCCGTGCGTAGCTGTGTTGGCCTCAGGCGGCTTGGTGCTACGGTGAGTTGTTTTTTTTTTTTTTTTGTTAGTAGTAGTAGTAGTAAAAGAGCTAACTGACCACCTCCTTGGCCTAGAGTTAGTTCTCTCCAATCTTCTCTTTTTCTCTCCATCTTTTCTTTGGCAACTGTCCTTGTTGTTACTATTATTTAATGTAATTAGTGCTTAATTACTGCTAAAATTTAATCTATGTGTGTTATTATCTATTATTAATGCTTTTATTTCATGTAATGTTTAGTACCAAACTCACAGGCCAAAGAGCCTTTGTGGGGGGTCTAAAGTTCTGTAATTTTTTGTCTTTTTCTTTAAATAAATTGATTGATTAAATAAATGCAGTTTTAGCTCATATATTAAAAAAAATTTACTTGTTTTCAAAAGATGAAAATAGTAAGTCAAGGATCAATACAACCCGATTTGTTCCCGGTTGAGGTTCCATTGGTTTGATTCAATTTGATTCCATTGGTTCTGAATTGAAATGTCTTCATGGTCGAAATTTTTAGCAGATCAGCATAAAAAGAAAATTTTCACACTAAATATGAATACAACACATTTTCCTCCAAAGAATTTATTGTCCATTATGGGCTTTTATTGTCCCTTTGGTTCTCCCAAATAAAAAATTAAAATATTCTCAAATTTCCATGTGCAATACTCCTTCAAAGCTTCAGATTGATCTCTTGAACAGTTATTTTTGCACCGGATAGGAAACCAAAATCTGCATCAGATATTCAAAGCTTCAGATGGGTCTCTTGAGCTGCTAATCTTCACCCTTGGCCGTTGCTGGAACATTACAGATACACCATTTCGACAGCTTCAATATTCGTAGTGCGTTTTGATTTAGTCAAACATCCCCTGAAAGTTTTGGTCAACACCCTTGCCGTTCCTGGGATTTTGTAGATACGCTTCTTTAATTGATTTAATTGAACATTTCCTAACGGTTTCGATTTAATACCCTTTAGCTGTTGCTGAGATATTACTGATAGGCCATTTTGACAACCTGGATGCACATGATATCTTTTGTTTTAGCATCAAGATCCTCATGAACACTTTCTGAAAGTTTTGAACTAAATACCGGTCGACATTCCTGATTTACTGCAGATACGCCTTTTTGACATCCTGGATGCACACAGTCTTTTTAAACATGCTCTCAAGCATTCCCTGAAAGTTTCACTTGAATACCCTAGTTCGTTGTTCCTGAGATATTGCAGATGCACCCTTTTTGAACCTAGACACAAATAGTACTTTTTCATTTAGTTCAATATCCCCCTAACATTCCTTGAAAGTTTCAAACTGATTAACCTTAGCTGTTCCTGAGATACTGCAGATGAGTTCTTTTGACACCTGGACATATTTTATGTCTTTTTATTTAATCTAACATCCCTCTCAACATTCCCTGAAAGTTTGAATTTAATATCTATAGCCGTTCCCAACATATTTCAGATAAGCCCTTTTGACAGCATGAATGCACTTAGTGTCTTTTAATTGAGTTCAACATGCCCTGAAAGTTAAAATTTAATAAACTTAGCCATTCCACATATATTGGAAACACGCTCTTTTGAAAATCTGGATACAGATGGTTTCTTTTTGATTTATTTCAACATCTTGCTTCATACACTTGGCCTTTCTTTAGATATCGCAGATACGTCCTTTTCTGAGACTGGACACACCTAAGGTCTTTTGATTTAGTTCAATTTTCCCCAAAACACTCCTTTAACGTTTGAACTTGAAACCCTCAGCTGTTCCTGGGATATTGCCGATATTTTTGAAACCTGGATGCACATAGTAGTTTAGTTGAACATCCTCCTCAACATTTCTTCAAACTTTTCAACTTGATACACAGAGCCGTTTCCAAGAGATTGCAGATACGCCCTTCTGAAAACCCAAACGAACTCAGTTTCTTTTGATTTAGTTAACCCCCCCCCCCCCCCCACATGCCTCAAAAGTTTCAAGTCAATAACCTTAGCTGTTATTGAGACATTCTAGACACCCTTTTTACCAATTTTGTCTCAGTAGCATCACCCCTAACACCTACTCAGTGAACAGTTTGTTGTTTCTTTGCTATAGCGAGAACATCTACCGAGTCCCGAATACAAGTAAAAATAAGTATCTAGTTAACATGTAGACTAAAAGGACAATTACAAAAGGAAAAGGACAAAAGGAAATCTTAATTGTATTTGCTTAGAGTATTCTGGTGCCTTGAATATCACAAAAGAAACTCCAGTTACATCACTTTATTTGTACAAATCGTAATATAAATTACAAATCCGTTAAGACAATGACAATATTAGAGACGCAATTTCGCTTTATCAAAATAAACATACTTTTTGTTAATTATTTACACAGTGCTTCGTAAAAATAAGAATAAAAAACATCAATTAAACTAGGTTCTGACTGGCAAGGCTGTATCCAGGGGGGGGGGGTCACCCGGTTGACCCCCCCCCCCCTCGAAATTTTTGAACGAGTCGAAAATTAGTCGAAAAAAAAAAGACGGTTCTGATCAGCTTACGCAAGATGTTAGGACAAAGTCCACGGGAAAAAATAGGGTAACCCCCCCCTCCCCCGAACAAAAAAAAAATCCTGGATCCGCTCTTACTGACTGGAGTCGAGTTTGCTTCGGCAGCCGGATTTTACGTCGCTCGAACGAACAACAAAACGTCTTCATTAGGTTCAATTCGCTTCACTTCTGTTTCAGATTAGTTTTGAACTCCGTTTTAACGGCCGGCAAAAATTGGGTTTAAAATAAACAGAGGTTCCCTGTTGTAATAAGGCTTATTGACATTTTTTTTTTGATTTTTTTTTTTTTTTTTTTTTTTTTTTTTTTTTTTTTTTTTTTTTTTTTTTTTTTTTGTTGTAATAATGCTCTATTGACAAATTTTTTTTTTGAAAATAGTTACTCCAGGGCAATTTTTTTTGGTGAGAAAACTTCTAGGAAGACCTGAGATGGTTACAATAAAATCCTAACTAAAATTCACATAGCAACGCTGCTTGGTCGTATATATTTGAAAAACGTGTAGCAAAGAAGCACTCGTAAAACTTCTTCATTGGCTCAAAGGAGATTTATAAGCGGCAATTTATGTCAAGAATGAAAAGCTAATACAAATTAAAGCTTAAATGGTGCTTAGTGCTTAAACAGCGCAATAACCATTACAGCTTATAATTACAGTACAAAACTGTTCAAAATCAAAATCGTGGTAGTAGGTGCAAATTAGTAAAATTCAAAATCGAAAGTCACTGAATCAATTACTTAGTTTTCAAAATTTTGATTTCAAATTAAATGGCTATGTTAATTTGATTACGCAGCAGAAAAAAAGTTTGATAGCCATTTTTATTTATCTAACCTCTATTTTTCTTTTTAAGTTGCGACTGTTTTAGCAGGACTGCAAATTCAAGAATTCAGTATTACCAATAATAATAAAAAGTGAAAATAAAGAGCCCCAATAATTTCAATCTTGAGGTTCACAGCTCTAGTGACTCCACAAGTCCCTCTAGACATCCCTAATTAGCACCAGAAACTATTCACTAGTGATTAAAATTTGCCTTCATTATTTATTCACAAATACTCACGTCTTTTGTGAAATAATTCAAAGAGCCTTAAAAAAGAAGAGAGATACAAGACGGGTTGATATAGATCCCCAAAAAAGAAGAAACTAAGAAATTCAAAACTCCACTATTTTCGTTGTTGCTTTAAAACCCCTTTTCTCGTTGCTTTACCCCCCCCCCCCCCCAAGCAAGAAAAAGGTGTTTTTGATCAGAGCCCCATATGGAAATTTATAAATAAAAAACACGGACGAAATTTTTTTTGACATACATGCAAAAATAAGGAATATATATGATTTCAAAGAAAAAAAACAGCAAAAATATGACTTAATGAAGCATGCACAACAAAAATTAACAAACATGATTTCAGAAAGAGTTCACCTTTGACCAATATCCAATTTATTTATACTTCAGAGACTTTAAGTAAGTTTTAAATCTTAATCTGAAAAGCCATGTCAACATACTTAGTGCTTACAAGTTAATAAATATTTGACATCAGCGAAATTTTTACACTTGCGAAATACTCGAATTTGATGCTTTTAAAAACTCATCTGAGTCTGACCCTAGTTTTTATCCACTAGAAATAATTCAACGATTCAGGTACATCACCCATCATATTTACTTGGTTGCCAAAATACCCCACCCCTCTTCGTTCTCTCAACATACAGTGCAAACAACATTTTATTGTTTTTATAATAATGGGGGCTGGCTTCAGGGGTAAATCACAATTCATTTCAATATCCAGATTTGACTGACGATTATTGTTCTCTTCATATCTTAAGTAGGGTCGACAGAGGTTGCAGCTATTCTCAAACTGAGATGTACTTGGGCGGCTATGACACTCACACATAATGACTCCACCTTTGTGTCTTTTGAAACATAGCAACCCTAAAATGAAAACATAAAATAAGACACATGAAAACTGAATACATAGAAAATAAATAGTGGAAGCGGAATGGATGTGAAATGAAAAATAGAAGATGGATACATAGAAAGTGAAAACATAGAAATAGAACAAGGAAGTGGAGAGAGAAGTAAAAGAGGTGAAATCTGCTATTTAAAAAATGATTAAGCAAAAAAATACTCATGAGCCAACAAAAATACAATATTTACAATAGGCCATGATGTCAGTTTTCGATACTTATTCATATGAGGCATGAGCTCCCTTGTTAGCAAATTATCAGTCAAGTATCAAAAGGTCGTATCTCCATTTTTTTTTGTTAAAACAAGTTGTCTACTCACCAGATTCTCTGTTCAAAAAGGCGCAAGTCAGTCGCCTAAAAAATTTTTTTTTCTAGCTTGACTCGAAAAGTCACCTAGGGACCAAAATCAGACGTATCTAATTCAGCCATTTGGACACGATTCAAAAACGTCGCATCGGGAGATAGGTCTTTTGAAAAAAAGCGTCCCATACATGGAAATGCGGTTTTTGAACCGATATCGCTTTGCCTTTTCCTAGCTGGAGCTCGTGGTTCGACCCCTAAAGGTTAGTGTGTTGTATACATTTTGCTAACAGCTTTGTACTCCTTCGTTCAAGTAGCATATTGGCCAAGAAAAGCAATCAGTACTGACGTTCTTATATGTTAATTAATTAAAAAAACTTTCCGAAAAATAAGTTTTTCAAAGAAAAGTAAAGGCCATTTTAAACTTAAGCTCAGGAGATACAAATACCTGTTAAAATTCAAACTCAAAACGACGAAATTACTATTAAAGAATAAATGAAACCAGAACAGAAATTAAATAAACAATCATAGCAAAAAACATACAACAAGTAATAATATAAATGAATAAATAGATCTTAAAGCGAGTAATGCTTAGATTGAATATGAAAATCAAGCTTAAAACGAAAACAAATATTTTGCTATTAAAGAATAAATGAAACTTAAAACGAACAGAAATTAAATACACAATCAATGCGAACAAACATACAATATATGTTAATGTAAATGAATAAATAAATCTTAAAACGAGTGAAACTTAAATTGAATATGCAAATCAAGTTTGAATCGAATAAAAATAACTACAAACAAGAGTTTGGGTATCGTCTCACTGCAGAAGCCTAAAACCTACTGCGTCATTGGCGCTTTACTGAAAACAATTCTTTGAAATATTTTCACTTTTGTAACTTTAAGAATCAAAAATTAATTAGGATTTTAGGGAATAAATATCAGCATATGTATATTAAATTGACAATGCACGTTTTTTTTTCAGTAAACTCATTTGAATTTTTTTCAGTAAAGTACAAATTATATTCTGGCTTTTAAAAAGCATAGGGGTTTTGAACCCTACTCACATTAATTTATGCTCGTTTTGAGTTTGACTCTAATATTTATTTTAATTTTTGTTCGTTTTGGGTTTCATTTTATTCATTGATACTGATTTGGGGTAGTTGTATGCTTGGTAGATTATATGATAGTCCGGACGCCAGGTGTTGAAAATGTGAACCATACCACGACGGAATGGGGCTGCTACGAGAATTAGCCTACCCTCCACCCCCTAAATTGACCATGCGGATTCAAAATACCAATGGCACTTGCTTGCGAGTGGTGGAACACTCCGAAACTTGACATTTTATTACATTTTGGTGTTTCATGCAAGAAAATGCATGTTCCACAAAGTTTGAGGTGCAGTTTTTTCCGCTCAAATAGAAATGCCTAGAAGCCATAGAATGTTTTCATAACAAACTAACACGATTAGTTACAAAAAATGGCAGAGTTAAAAAAAATAGGCAAAACTATATAAGTCTTGAACAGTCTTGGAAGTATAAACAAAATCAAATTGAATATTAGATATATAATGTTATTAATTGTTGAAAGATCCATCAGTTCAAGATTTTTTTTTCACTGTAATTTTTATTTTCTTTTTCAATGCTGTAAGAACTGGAAAATAATAAATTTGTAATATACGAGTAACTGGTTTTCAGTGAAGCACCAATGACGCAGAAGGCTTTAAGTTTTTACAGTTAAGAAGGGGGCAGTATCCAAATTTTGCTTGTAGTGAAACTATATTTGTCTTGACCAATCTTGAAAAGCACTAATAAATTAAACTGAATGTTTGATGCATAATGATATTAATTGCTAGAAGCTCATCAGTTCAAGATTTTACTGTAATTTTAATATCTATTTTCAATATTAAGTACAAAAGAAAACATTTGTAATATAATTTGTTTTCAGTAAATCGCCAATGACGCAGTAGGTTTTAGGCTTCTGCAGTGCGACGATACCCAAACTCTTGTTTGTAGTTATTTTTATTCGATTCAAACTTGATTTGTATATTCAATTTAAGTTTCAGTCGCTTTAAGATCTATTTATTCATTTATATTATTAATTGTTGTATGTTTTTTGCTATGATTGTTTATTTAATTTCTGTTCGTTGGGGTTTCATTTATTCCTTAATAGTAATTTCTGGTCGTTTTGAGTTTGAATTTTAACAGGTATTTGTATCTCCTGAGTTGAAGTTTAAAATGGTCTTTACTTTTTCTTTGAAAAACTTATTTTTCGGAAAGTTTTTTATAATTATTTTTTTGTTCGTTTTTGATTGCAAAGTTTCAAGTTTTTATGGCATGGGGGGGGGGGGGGGTGCTTACTGTCCGATTATTCTTGACTTTAAAAAACGTATCTAGAACTTTCAATTTAAATCGAATGAGGCTTTTTTCAAAGTCTATACGATTACCTCTTTGATAAAAACCTTATATATGAACAATAGACAGCTTGCATAACTTGTGGACAGCGATTGACACAAATGAAAAGGATTGAAAAAATAGCTCCAATAAGGAAATTTGGACCATTTCCTATGTGTCCTTCCCATGCAAAATCCCTTCCCATAAGTTTATAAACCCCCCTTAATAAGTTATGCCCCAGGGGCATTAGCATAGTTTACAACGCCTACCCCTGAGCCCTGGTGGGCTGTGTCGACACCGGGGTTTTTTGTTATCAGAACTTTGAACTATTTTAACAAAATATCTATCTCAATATTTTTATCTGATGCATTTAGGGCGTGGAGGAGGGAGAGGGGCTATTTGCCCTTCAATCTCTTTTGACTCTTAAAAAGTGAGCAAGAACTTTCACTTTTCAATCAAATGAGCCCTCTCTAAAGTATATACGAGCATCCCTTCCATAAGAAATAATGTGAAGGATTCGGAGAATCTTTAAATTACAACCCTTGCCCTGAGGGCTTTGGGGGAGTTGTAATCCTCAAAGACCTAATTTCCAGAACTTAAAAACTATGTTTAATAAAATGGCTGTCTTAAAATTTTGATTGGATAGCACTAGCCCTCGTAATTTCCAATCGAAAGAGCCTTTTTTGAAGTTTCTACGACACCGACTTCTTCTATAAAAAATCTTATATGCCCCCAGGGCATAACTTAAAACCCTTGCCCTGAGGGTTGTGGGGGATGTCCTCCTCAAAAACATATTTTCTATCTGGAAATCAACTACGCTGAAGAAAATGGCTATCTCAAAATTTTGATTGGATGTGTTTGGGAGAATGATGGGCATGGGGGGGGGGGGGCTAGGGGGGGCTTACCCTCCAATCACTTTCGACTATTATAAAGGGCACTAGCCCTTTGAATTTCCAATTGAATGTGCCTGTTTTGAAGTTTCGACGACAACGCCTTCTATAAAAACCTTATATGCCCCCAGGGCATAACTTAAAACTCTTGCCATGAGAGTTGTGGGGGAGTGTCCTCCTCAAAAACATATTTTCTATCGGGAAATCAACTACAATGAACAAATTGGCTATCTCAAAAGTTTGATTGGATGTGTTTGGGGAAATGATGGGCGTGGGGGGGGGGCTAGTTGCCCTCGCAATCACTTTCGACTATTAAAAAGGGCACTAGCCCTTTAATTTCCAATCGAATGAGCCTGTTTTGAAGTTTCTACGACAACGCCAACTATAAAAACCTTATATGCCCCCAGGGCATAACTTAAAACCCTTGCCCTGAGGGTTGTGGGGGATTGTCCTCCTCCTCAAAAACATGTTTTCTCTCTGAAAATCAACTACGCTGAACAAAATGGCTATCTCAAAATTTTGATTGGATGTGTTTGGGGGGGGGGGGCGTGGGGGGGGGGGGCTAGTTGCCCTCCAATCACTTTCGACTATTAAAAAGGGCACTAGCCCTTTGAATTTCCAATCGAATGAACCTTTTTTGAAGTTTTTTACGACAACGCCTTCTATAGAAACCTTATATGGCCCCCAGGGCATATCTTACTTAAAACCCTTGCCCTGAAGGTTCTGGGGGTGTGTGCTCCTCAAAAAAACATATTTTCGATCTGGAATCAACTACGCTGAACAAAATGGGCTATCTCAAAATTTTGATTGGATGTGCTTGAGGAAAGGATGGGCGTGGGGGGGGGGGGGGGGGCTAGTTGACTCCAATCACTTTCGACTATTAAAAAGGGCACTAGCCCTTTTAATTTCGCAAATTCGACTGAGCCTGTTTTTGAAGTTTCTACGACAACGCCTTCTATAAAAAACCTTATATGCCCCAGGCACAACTTAAAACCCTTGCCCTGAGGGTTGTTGGGGGAGTTTCCTCCTCAAAAAATATTTTGCTATCTGGAAATCAACTACGCTGAAAAAACCGGCTATCTTAAAATTTTGATTGGATGTGGGGAAATGGGGGGGTGATAGGGGTTGGGGGAGGGGAAAGGGGCTAGTTACACTCCAATCACTTCCGGACTATTAAAAAAGCAATAGCCCTTTAATTTCCTATCGAATGAGCATTTTTGAAGTTCTACGGGGGGGGGGGGGGGCCTTCTATAAAACCTTATAGGGGGGGGGGGGGGAGGGGGGGCGGGGGGGGGTTGTGGGGGGGAGGGGGGGGGGCTATTGGGGGAGGGGGCACTGGGGCTGGGGGCGGGGGGGATTGGATGGGGGGGGGGGCGTGGGGGGGGGGCGGGATAGTTGCCCTCCAATCACTTTCGACTGGGGGCTGGGGGGGGGGGGGGTGGGGGGGGGGGAATGGCGGGGGGGGGGTTTCTACGACAACGCCTTTCTATAAAAAAACCTTATGGGGGGGGGGGGGGGGCGGGGGGAGGGGGGGGGGGGGGGGGGGCTCAAAAAACATATTTTCTATCTGGAATCAACTACGCTGGGGGGGGGCTATCTCAAAAAGTTTTGGGGGGGATGGGGGGGGGGGGGGCGGGGGGGGGGGGGCTAGTTGGGGGGGGGGTCGGGGGGGGGGGGGGGGGGGGGGGGGGGGGGCTTTGGGGGGGGGGGAATGAGCCTGGGGGGGGGTTTCTACGGGGGGTGGGGGCCTTCTATAAAAAACCTTATATGCCCCAGGGCAATATCTTAAAACCCTTGCCCTGAGGGGGGGGGGGGGGTCCTCCTCAAAAACATGGGCTCCTCAAGAACAATTTTCGGGAAATCACACTAGTGGGAACAAAATGGCTATCTCAAAATTTGCGGCGGGTTGGGGGGGGGTGGGGGGGGGCTAGTTGCCCTCCAATCACTTTCGACTATTAAAAAGGGCACTAGCCTTTAATTTTCCAATCGAAATGAGCCTGTTTTGAAGTTTCTACGGACAACGCCTTCTATAAAAAACCTTATATGCCCCCAGGGCATAACTTAAAAACCCTTGCCCTGAGGTTGTGGGGGGGGATTGTCCTCCTCAAAAAACATGTTTTCTATCTGAAAATCAACTACGCTGAACAAAAATGGCTATCTCAAATTTTGATGATTGGATGTGTTGGGGGGAATAATGGGGCGTGGGGGGGGGGGGGCTAGTGCCCTCCAATCACTTCGACTATTAAAAAGGGCACTAGCCCTTTAATTTCCAATCGAATGAGCCTGTTTTTAGAAGTTTAGTTTCTACGACAACGCCTTCTATAAAAACCTTATATGCCCCCCCAGGGCATAACTTAAAACCCTTGCCCTGAGGGTTTTCTGGGGGAGTGTTGCGCCTCACTCAAAAATATATTTTTCTATCTGGAAATCAACTACGCTGAACAAAATGGCTATCTCAAAATTTTGATTGGAGTGTTTGGGGGAATGATGGGCGGTCGTGGGGGGGGGGGCTAGTTGCACTCCAATCACTTTCGACTATTAAAAAGGGCACTAGCCCTTTAATTTCCAAATCGAATGAGCCTGTTTTGAAGTTTCTACGACAACGCCTTCTATAAAAAACCTTATATGCCCCCAGGGCATAATTTAAAACCCTTGCACTGAGGGTTGTGGGGGAGTGTTTCCTCCTCAAAAATATATTTTCTATCTGGAAATCAACTACGCTGAACAAAATGGCTATCTCAAAATTTTTGATTGGATGTGTGGGGTTTGGGGAAAAAACATATTTATATCTGGAAATCAAAATGATGGGCGTGGGGAGGGGGGGGGGGGGGCTAGTAGTTTACACTCCAATCACTTTCGACTATTAAAAAACACTAGCCCTTTAATTTCCATCGAATGAGCCTGTTTTGAAGTTTCTACGACAACGCCTTCTATAAAAACCTTATATGCCCCAGGGCATAACTTAAAAAAACTCTTGTGCCCGAGGGTTGTGGGGGAGTTGATCCTCCTCAAAATATATTTTCTATCTGGAAATCAACTACGCTGAACAAAATGGCTATCTCAAAAGTTTGATTGGATGTGTTTGGGGAAATGATGGGCGTGGGGGGGGGGGGCTAGTTGCCCTCCAATCACTTTCGACTATTAAAAAGGGCACTAGCCCTTTAATTTCCAATCGAATGAGCCGGCGGTTTTGAAGTTTCTACGACAACGCCTTCTATAAAAACCTTATATGCCCCCAGGGCATAAATCTTAAAACCCTTGCCCCTGAGGGTTGTGGGGGAGTGTGCTCCTCAAAAACATTTTTCGATCTGGAAATCAACTACGCTGAACAAAATGGCTATCTCAAAAATTTTGATTGGATGTGTTTGGGGGGAATGATGGGCGTGGGGGGGGGGCTAGTTGCCCTCCAATCACTTTTTCGACTATAAAAAGGGCACTAGCTTTTTAATTTCCAATCGAATGAGCCTGTTTTGAAGTTTCTTACGACAACGCCTTCTATAAAAACCTTATATGCCCCCAGGGCATAACTTAAAAACCCTTGCCCTGAGGGTTGTGGGGGAGTGGTCCTCCTCAAAAATATATTTTCTATCTGGAAATCAACTACGCTGAACAAAAGGCTATCTCAAAATTTTGATTGGATGTGTTTGGGGAAATGATGGGCGTGGGGGGGGGGGGGAGGGGGGATAGTTACCACTCCAATCACTTCCGACTATTAAAAAGGGCAATAGCCCTTTAATTTCCAATCGAATGAAGGCTGTTTTTGAAGTTTCTACGACAACGCCTTCTATAAAAACCTTATATGCCCCCAGGGCACATAACTTAAAACCCTTGCCCTGAGGGTAGTGGGGAGTTCCTCCTCAAAAATATATTTTCTATCTGGAAATCAACTACGCTGAACAAACCGGCTATCTGAAAATTTTGATTGGATGTGTTTGGGGAAATGATGGGCGTGGGGGGGGGGGGGGGGCTAGTTACACTCCAATCACTTTCGACTATTAAAAGGGCACTAGCCCTTTAATTTCCAATCGAATGAGCCTGTTTTGAAGTTTCTACGACAACGCCTTTTATAAAAACCTTATATGCCCCCAGGGCATAACTTAGAAACCCTTGCCCTGAGGGTTGTGGGGGAGTGTCCTTCTCTCAAAAATATATTTTCTATCTGGAAATCAACTACGCTGAACAAAATGGCTATCTCAAAATTTTGATTGGATGTGTTTGGGGGGAATGATGGGCGTGGGGGGGGGGGGGGGGGGGGCTAGTTGCCCTCCAATCATTTCGACTATTTAAAAAGGGCACTAGCTTTTTTGAATTTCCAATCGAATGAGCCTGTTTTGAAGTTTCTACGACAACGCCTTCTATAAAAAACCTTATATGCCCCCCAGGACATAATTTAAAACCCTTGCCCTGAGGGTTGTGTGGGGGAGTGTCCTCCTCAAAAATCATATTTTCTAGCTGGAAATCAACTACGCTGAACAAAATGGCTATCTCAAAATTTTGATTGGATGTGTTTGGGGAAATGATGGGCGTGGGGGGGGGGGGGGGGCTAGTTACACTCCAATCACTTTCGACAATTAAAAAGGACACTAGCTCTTTGAATTTCCAATCGAATGAGCCTGTTTTGAAGTTTCTACGACAACACCTTCTATAAAAACCTTATATGCCCCCAGGGCATAACTTTAAAACCCTTGCCCTGAGGGTTGTGGGGGAGTATCCTCTCAAAAAATATATTTTCTATCTGGAAATCAACTAAGCTGAACAAAATGGCAATCTCAAAATTTTGATTGGCTGTGTTGGGGGAATGATAGGCGTGGGGGGGGGGCTAGTTACCTCCAATCACTTTCGACTATTAAAAAGGGCACTAGCCCTTGAATTTTCCAATCGAATGAGCCTTTTTTGAAGTTTCTACGACAACGCCTTCTATAGAAACCTTATATGCCCCAGGGCATATCTTAAAACCACTTGCCCTGAAGGTTGTGGGGGAGTGTGCTCCTCAAAAACATATTTTCGATCTGGAAATCAACTACGCTGAACAAACCGCCTATCTGAAAATTATGATTGGATGTGTTTGGGGAAATGATGGGCGTGGGGAGGGGGAAGGGGCTAGTAACACTCCAATCACTTCCGACTATTAAAAAGAGCAATAGCACTTTAATTTCCAATCGAATGAGCATGTTTTGAAGTTTCTACAACAACGCCTTCTATAAAACCCTTATATGCCCCCAGGGCATAACTTAGAACCCTTGCCCTGAGGTGTTGTGGGGGAGTATCCTTCTCAAAAATATATTTTTCTATCTGGAAATCAACTACGCTGAACAAAATGGCTATCTCAAAATTTTGATTAGGATGTGTTTGGGGGAATGATGGGGCGTTGGGGGTGGGGGGCTAGTTGCCCTCCAATCATTTTCGACTATTAAAAAGGGCACTAGCTTTTTGAATTCCAATCGAATGAGCCTGTTTTGAAGTTTCTACGACAACACCTTCTATAAAAACCTTATATGCCCCAGGGCATAACTTAAAACCCTTGCCCTGAGGGTTGTGGGGGAGTATCCTCCTCAAAAAATATATTTTCTATCTGGAAATCAACTACGCTGAACAAAATGGCTATCTCAAAATTTTGATTGGATGTTTGGGGGAGATGATGGGCGTGGGGGGGGTGGCTAGTTGTCCCTCCAATCATTTTCGACTATTAAAAAGGGCACTAGAACTCTCGATTTCCAATCGAATAACCCCTCTTTGAAGCTTCTACGACGACCCCTTCCATATGAAGTGCCTCTGAAAAAAAAAATAATAATAAAACATTGGAGCCGTATGGCTTTTACTATAGGCAACGGTTAAAGCGTTGCCTCTGATATTTACCTATTTTAAACTCAAGATATGGAGCAAAATTAAGTACGTAGTCACTAAGCCTACAGCGCTATCATGAATAAATATTGCTTTATCACGTTTATGTGTGCAGTTATTTTTGCAAATGGTAAGGGACAGTATTAAAGGTGATTTATACCTGTATTTAAGGCCTTTGCTGTGAATTTATCTTAAAGTTCACGTTAGATGCCAAACATCGTAGAAGCTTAGCTGTTCTCAGAGGTATTACAGCCTGTTTGAACAGCACCGCACAGGCTGTTCTGATCAACAGCTCTACTCAAACAACACAGGTTGTCCCGAGTTCTGTTGCAGACGAAATAGAAGCTCCAGCTCCTGCTTGTCCGAGTTCTGCTGAAGAAGACACGAGAGCTCCAACTACCGATTATACTTGTCCTAAGACTCTTAGGAAAGCCACAAGAGACAGTTGAACATGGGTTCGAAACAAGAATAAGCCACTTAAGACAGAATGAAAGCCCTATATGTCTTACAAGAAGGAAGGTGGTAAGTGGAAACTGACTGAGCATGAAGAAGCTAAACTGAAGCGGACATGTGCCTCGACTAAATGCCCGAAGAGCGCGCGAAGCTTTAAAGTAGCAAATTTACAGAAGCAGAGAGACAAGAAATGTATAGTGGATTTTGGATGATGGCCAGAAAAAGTTTACGTGGCCGGCCTTATCGCTGTGAGCAGTGCAAAAAAAGATAGGAGCCAGCAAGACAATTCAAGAATAAGTCTAACTTTTGAGAATAGTTTGAAAGATCAGTCTGGTACAACTTTTCGCGTTTGTAAGAAAACTTTTCTAGATACGTATTTGCTCGAAGAGAGACAAGTCCGCAACTGGATGAAAAAGGGATAGGCAGCAGCGCATGACACCCAGAGATCACCACACCTTTATCCGAGAGTTCGGTGAAGGAATGGTGCAAAGGAGAAGCACAGAAGCTCTGACAAAGGGGTCCTTGGTACATTCCTTGACCGATTGTCGAAGCTGCTCACCATTACTGCAGGGCAAATGCTTCAAAACTATATTTTGAACCCTGCTTTAAGTCAAAATCGGAAGTTTATGCATTCTATAAGGAAAGCTGCGTCAAAAAGAAGCAGAAACCACCAAGTATAAGACTGTTTGATGACACCTTTTTTCAGAAAATATCTCGATTTTTTTCACCCAAGAAGGATTGCTGTGATACTTCTGTTGCACACGAAAAAGGAAATGTTACCGACGAAGTATGGAAGGAATATGTTGCGTTGAAAAACAAAGCGCGTGATACGAAAAATGTAGACAGGACTACAGCTAGCAATGTTATTGCTGTCTATACGCAAGCACAGCAGACTTTGTTATAGCTTCTGAAGAGCAATACAGGAATGATTTAATACTGGAGAAAAACTCAACGTGCACAAACTTTACATTCTATGATCTAGGGAAGCAAAGTAGCTATTGTTACACCTGGGATGAAACTTAAGGTGAAATAACTAGCTCTGAGTCTACGAGTATTATTGTGGACTACATAGAACGAGAGATTTGGATCAGAAAGAGGGTTCTTTTCTTTTGGTCCGATAGCTGTGGTTACCAGAATAGAAACTGCAATCTCTCTAACGCCCTGACCATACCTACTGACAAATATAAAAGTTACTATTATCTAAAAGTATCTGATTATGGGATACTCGCAGATGGAATACGACTCCACGCACGCTTGTATAGGAAGAAAAATCCAGAAGGAGGGGCCGTACCTCCCATACGACTGCAAGGTCGTAAGAGTTTTCAAGGGACAATAAGAATCTCAATTTCATTCAGTCCAAGAGACCCAAAAGAAAAGCTGGCGATCCTGATATACGGAACCTAAGAGGCCTCCGTTATCATAGTGGAAACATCAAATATATTCTCAATTTCGACCGACCGAGAATGGTGCCCCCTTCCTCAGAAAGTCAGAAGAGTGGGAGCCGCAAGCAGTTTCACGTACATACAATGCCAGACTGCAGCTGAATCCACAGAAGAACCATCTTCTTGAATTACGCCATATTATGCCTCCCGAGTTATGGTTTCACTATGAGCACGTAGCTGGTGAAGAAGCCGAGTAAATATGCCGAATGCCAGTTGTTTTTTTTTTTGATCATTGATAAGCGTTTGAAGATTAGATTTGTTATTATTATTTTTCTTTTATATTTTATTTATCTATTAATATTTTTAATTCAGTTATTTATTTATTTTTATATTATTATTATTTTTATATATAGGTTAAAGTTTATCTATTTTTGGTTTATTTATAATAGTTTTTAAGGTTTATGTAAATAGTTGAGTTGACAGGTAAGTAGTTACGCGGACTTTTCGCGCTATCACAAACCTTCATAAGATTTCTCCAGTGTGAAAGTGTTGTTTAATTTATTTATTTTGTTTATGAATGTGGAGTAATAAACTTATGAACTTATAAATGAAACAAACGATTTTTGTAATTTTTTTTAATGATAATTCAAACAGTTCAAAATAATATATCTCCTTGTTTTCTAGATTCACAAGGTCGCATCTCCCTTGCCAACTGTTCACACTGAGTTTTTGTTTTTTATTGGCTCAGTAATAACCGAAAAACATTTTTACATATCAATCTGTTTTTTTGGTTATTCGAGGGGAAATAAAAAAGTTGACAAGTCTTTTTCGCCCCTCTGAACATTTACAATTATGGAGAAACGACCTTTTGATACCCAACTGACAAAATACCAGTAGATTTTCTCCAATAATATAATCGTGAATGAAGCCATTACAAAAGTGGGTTCCTGACAAAGGAGTTAAAAGGTATTTCCAGGAGGGAAGGGCGAAGGGGGAGATGTTCTCTTGCTTAAACAGATGCGTTTTTAAACCTAAATAATTTCTGGGAGGTGGATATGACAAGGATTCACCTTAATATGGATCCTTACTCGTGCCCCAAATATAGTGGTAAAAACAAACATATGCCTCAACTCGTTGTTCTTAACAGAAAATTAAAAGAATTGAGATTTGAACTCTTTATAGATTTCGATGGATACACAGGAGACATATATACGGTAGGATATGAGGAGCCCTCCCCTCCCCAAGGTGTTCATCTGATAGTTAGAGCTTCACTGCATAATAAAGGAGACTGCTACTACATACATTACAGTAATCACACTTGATATTTATTGAAAATAACAATGATTTAAAACAAAAAAAAAACAGGATTCTGTGGAACAAGGCACATTTTTATGACTGATTGTGTGACTATTTGTTTAAGACTGATTTTTTATTATTACCTTTTTTACGAATTGTCATATAAAGATAGAAGTGGAACAATGTAAATCCACTCTCTTAATTGAGCAACTGTGTATTTATGTATACACGTTTTATTCTTAAAAACAGCTCCATATTTTTTATCTTTTTTAAATTGGCACTGTGGGATTTTCTGGCCCGAAGAAACAATCAAGATGGGTAACCAGTTTGAGAAAATTAACTTTGGAAAAAAAATTCCATGCGAGTGACTTCACATTTAATACCTTTCAAGAGCAAAAAATTACGTCATTTGTTTCCTGGGGAGGTAGTATCGTAAATAGTATCTATGACACACGCAAAAGTACAAAAGATGACAAATAACTCTGAACAGCTAAAGAAAAAGGCAAGGAAACAAGAAACAGCATTGAATTGCAAAGGAAACACCATAAGAAGAAAATGAATTCACACCTGAATTTCTGAACCACCCTGGAACGGAATGAAGTTATTTTGCTGTCTCTGAATAATAAACAGGAAGAAGGAATCAAATTCATACCAGAAAAAAATTACGTGAGTGACGTCGCATTTATAGACATTCAAAGAGCAAAAAACTACACTACTTTTCCCACGGGTGATTGTCGGAGCAAGAAACAGAAAAAACTAAATTGAATTACAAACGCAGGGTTCGGACAGGTCGGTTCGTTTCAAATTATAGGCTCTGTCCTATTTTTATAGGATTTCCCAGGCCCAAAATATAGGCCAAATTTAGGATTCGGAAGTCCTCAGGATCAGATCTATGGTAGATGGCGTGGGATGCCTGGTCACATAAATTCGTCATTTTCCGAGTTTTTGCATTTATATTATTTTTTTAAGTTTAAATACAAACTGTACAAATAGTAAAAAAAAACAGTAAAAAATCCGAGATACACATACTGTGCCAACGATTGACTGATACAGGTAAAGCATATGGAATCATTCTTGCTGCTTCTTGGGCACCAATTTCGATATGAGGTCAGTTTTTCTCTTTGCAAGAGACTGCTCCATTCTCGCAGATACCACCATCTGCTCTCTTTCACTTGTTCTGGACTTCACAGCTCCTTCGAGCAAAGAAACAGATAGGGCAATGTCTATGGAACTCTTGGACTCGGCAGCCTTCTTCATTCTGTCGGTTTCATCCTGAAGTAGAGTATCTGACTGTTCACTTTTCTTTTCTGATGCTCTAAGTTTTTTCCTTTTGCTTTCCAGGTCTTCTATTTATTTCTTTTTGTCGTGGACCTCCTGCAACTTCCGCTTGCAGTCCTCTTCGAAAGCTGCTTTCTCGTTCTTGGATAGCTCTTCTTTTTTTCTTTTCATCCAAATATTGTTGATACCGAGACCGTGCAGAACGTGCAAGATTCAACAGCTCTTTTGCAATAACAAACCGTTCTGGCTTTCCTCCATAAAACCTCAACGTGTCATATACCATGAGTCTCGCATCCAGAACGCGTTCAGACATCAAGGCCTGGTCTTCACCGAGAATTCTACCAGAACGCGAGAACCCACGCTCAACATCTGCGCTACCATGCGACAACGTCAGCACCGCTTTGATAAGCTTGGTAAGTTCCGGGTACTTGCTGTCCCCGCGCTCATTCACCAGTTCAAAATAATGGCTTCAAAAATGATCGATCCGAATAATATCCTCACGGGGTCCAGTTTCCGCTCGCAAAAGCAGCCATTCAGCCTGGGCGACGTCTGAGCTTACTCCAATCGCAATCTCGCATGCCACAACCGCTATGTCTGCAATTCTTCTTGAATCCTTCATGTTGATCGGACTCAAACAGCGTAAAGCCTCTAGAAAACCATCCATTTCCAGAGGAAATTTGTTCAAAATATGGCGAATACCCGCAATAAAATGTTTTCGCACATTGACATAGAAAATGGCCTTGTCTTTCAGTGTTGCTTTCTTACAAAAAGCTCGTTCCACATTTTCTGAAACTATGGGCTTTTCTGCAAATTTTTCAGCAAGGTTCAACCCTTCTGGTGAGAAATTTTCAGTCTCGGTCACGAAATCTGGAGTAAAGACCCGTCCGCAAAGCGTCACAACTTGTCTTTTGATCTTTGAGTGTAGAACATGAATGAGAGGCTCTTCCTTCTGGAACAGTTGGGTGAAACTCATGAACAGTTTTGCTGAGGCTAGAACAAACTCTAGTTGGGCCTTAATCGTCGCACTTTTGATATAAGCCACAATCTTCAGAAATTTGGGAGTTGACAGAAGATTCTTCAGTTTTTTCTCTCTCGGCACACAGTTCAGGAAGTACTCTAAGATTACCGACCACTGCTGCATGATTCTACCGAGGGCACGTCCGATCGTCAGCCAGCGGATTGGGACATGCTTTATGAAAGCATTCTCTGGCACTCCCACTTTCTTTTGGCACTTTCGATAGTCTTCACAATGTACAGGCCAGCCGTCAAAAAATGAATGCACAAGAATAACAAAGTCGGAACTTTCTTCTCCGAACACCTGAAGACCTTTCAAGAAAGCGTTATGAATTATATGGATGTTGCAAGTACCAATGTTCAACATTCCCTTTCCTGTCACTTTCTTTTTTCGGCATTGAACTTCTTCCAAACGCTTTTGTTGTTGACGTTTGGTCCGTCACTTCCAAATGTGATCAGTTTTTCAAGTGACAGCTGATTCTGCTCAATGGCTGACATAATCTTCCTATACAGGTCATCACTTGTCGCATGGCCCATAAAAACTTGTGAATAAATGTCTGCTCTGGATTTCGTTTCCGTATGAGGACCAATATCGAACAAGTATCTGTAACTCTTTCATACCAGCGTTGTTGGTTGTCTCGTCATATTCTAGTACAAAGTATGACTGAATGTCCTTCACAAGCATTTGCTTACAGTAAGGATGCAGCGCATCGGTGATCAGATACGTGAGTTTCTTCGCACATAGGGACATTCCGTCGGGGATCTTACCGAGGAACATCGCATGGAAGGTTGCGACAATATGGTCTGAAGTGTCCATATTAACTCAGCTGTATAAGCGGCATCACGCTCACAAAACATGTTTGTACCAACTAATGATTAATCCTTGGTTGTTTCATCAAGTCGAGATTGTCCGGTCAGGTGAAGCTGTAGTGGATGTAGTTGACAAGTAACTGCGGCTTTGTGTTCTGCAGATCGCACATGTTGGTTTAGCTGAGCAACCCCAGCTGTGCAACCAAGATTTTTCAAGCAGAGTTTGCAAAAGAACGAGTACTGGTCGTTCTCAGTCTTACACCATTCGCCAATCTTTCTGTCGCTGCAATCCGTCTTAGCAAGCAATGAACTATTGAACTTAGTAAGCCCCATACTTAATTACCAAGCATCACCTGCAAAATAGCATCCCGCGATTAAAAGGCCATAAAAGGAAAAAATGTGGATATGTCCAAAACTGAGCCGCATTCGCATCAGCCTTTTATAGCGTTCAGCCAGGAAACGCATAAGTCGCAAGAGCTCAAAGTCTCATTAAGCAGAGACTGCTAGCCTATATACTGATCTTCGCTCATTTCGGACAGGCCCAACATGACAAAAACAAAACACACAGGCTATTAAGTCATCACAACAGCATACCCCAGGCAGAAGCAGCCTACTAATCTCAACACAAAGCATTAGTTAAGTTCAAACAGCTCAACAGTTGTAATTAATTATCGGTCTACACCGAAAGACAGCACAGTCTACAAGCAGAGTCAAAAGCAAAGAAAAGCACATCTTGGATTACTTAACGAGCAGTGAAAATTGCAAACCATGAGCAATGTTCTTGGTGCTCTTCAGCCGAAAACATAGGAATAACAGGATTTTAGCCAAAATATAGGCATTTTATAGAAGTGCATTAAAATATAGGAATTTATAGGCGAGTCCGAACCCTGCAAACGAAAATGCAACTTAAAACTAAAGAATAAGATGATAATTATGCTATTGCGTGGTTTAGATATTTCAGAAATTACAATGGAATAAGAAACCTGTTATTGTAGCGTCTGAAAAGGATTTTAAAACAGGAAGGAAGCCAAAATCTTGTTAATTCAACTGAAATTGCTGATTTGCCACCTATAACTTGAAATTTCTGCCAATGCGTAATTTAGATATTTCAAAGGCACATGCATTGGAACACAACTGGTTGTTACTGAATCATATAAACATTGCAATTAAAGCAAAAATAGAACAACTGGGGAAAGGCTGGAACAGAAGTTTTTTTGGTATATATGACTGCATGCGAAATTACACATGATTATGAATTAATCCGAAAATCTAAAATAAAAAGCAAGGGAAAATGTCTGAGATAATGATGCATGAAAAATGAAGCACAACAAGATCTGTGGCTAGAAGACATGCAACAACAAACATCACAAACGGATCCCTAACGAAAATAACGGACAAAAACTACGGTTAGAAGAAAAGCAACAGTGATGATCACATCGAATCGTAAACGAAATCTGTGGTTAGTAAAGAATCAACAGTGAGAATCACAAGTCCCAGGAAATACCTAAAAATGAATGATTCTTTGATGAATTAACGGAAAAAGCAACGGGAACGACCTCTTTGTAGGATTATTTTTGAAAAAAACTATGTTTTCTAAAGAGTTAAAGAGGCTGAGTTACAAGGGTCGAATCTTAAAAAACGTACAGGGATTAGGAGGCACAGTTGGGGGGCTGCCGCCCCCCAAACCCCCCCGCTTTCGCAGCCTTTAAAAAAAAAAAAAAAAATTTAAACTGAAAGTAAGGAGAGCGACATTAAATCTTAAAACGAAAACAGAAATTATTCCGTATATGAAAGAGGCTGTGCCCTCCTCACGCCTCGCTCTTTACGCTAAAGTTTGACTTTCTCACAACTCTCTTTTTTTAAACAATAAAAACTTTAGCGTAAAGAGCGAGGCGTTGAGGAGGGCACAGCCTCTTTTCATATACGGAATAATTTCTGTCGGTTTAAGATTTAATGTCGCTCCTTACTTTCAGTTTAATTTTTTTTTTTTTTTATTTAAAGGCTGCGGGAAAAGCGGGGGGGTTTGGGGGGGCGGCAGCCCCCCAACTGTGCCTCCTAATCCCTGTACGTTTTAAGGTTCGACCTTGTAACTCAGCCTCTTTAATCTTTAGAAAACGTAGTTTTTTCAAATAATTTCTGCACGTTTTTGTACAGTTTATTACTTATTATTGCTTGACTAACTGTTAGCTGATCGTGTCAGGAGTTGAAAGTTGGGGGGCTGCCGCCCCCCCCCCAAACCCCCCGCTCTTGAACATTCTTGTGTTAAGGCTTTTAATTCCTGAATACCTCAAAAATCACGTCGTACAGGGTGCCTCCTAATCCCTGTACGTTTTTTAAGGTTCGAACTTGTGACTCAGCCTTTTAAAACCACTAACAGCCCCCCCCCCCAAACTGTGCCTCCTAATCCCTGTACGTTTTAAGGGTTGACACCTTGTAACTCCAGGCCTCTTGGTAACTCTTTAGAAAACGTAAATAATACACATAAACAGGTTAGACATGCTTTGTTATGAAAATTGACGCGCAGATATTTTCAAACAAAGCATGTCTAACCTGTTTTATCTGTATTATTTGAAAAAAAAAAACTAAGGTTTTTTTTCGTAAATGTAAATTCGGGGTATAATTTTTTCGGTCTGAAAATATCAAAGGCCCTAACAGGTCGAATTCTGCTTTCGAATGAGCCCTCATTCAACCGGATCCGTTGCCAACTGTGGCCTTTAGGCTGTGGCTAAGAAAAAAAAAAAGAAATGATGATGAATTTTTAAGTGGCTATATTTGGTTTTTTGAAAACAGGGAAGGAGTGATCGGATTGAGCTGAAATTTCGAGGATAAAGCTCCGGGCCTAGGGAAAGCTTAAAATTTCCTCTAAATTTCAGCCCATCGGGGAAAACGTTTAAAGGGGGGGTCTGTGGTGGGAGGGTCCAAACTTCCGGCCCAGTTTACCCCATGAAGATAAAGTCGGAGGAGGATGAAAATTTGCAAGTTTCTTAGTTTGAGCTTGGGCTACAAAATGCGACTACCGCCGTCTCTCTGCGACCTCTAGGACCTGAAATCGCTAACATTGTGGTGGGTCGCCTCTTTATAGAGGCACAAAGTGTGCCTCCTTGAAAACACGATGGATACAGAGGAGTCATATACATGGTAGGGGATTGAATGGATCCTCCTAAATATGCTCATCCGCGTTAGAACCTCCTTTCCGTGAAAACCCAGGGGACTGCTCCTACACACCCTATTGTAAATGCTTGTGCTTAAACTTTCATTTTCTTTCCACCCATCCTACAGCTGAGGTTGTAGCTGCAGGAAATCCAAGGCTGAAACTTCGAATTAATATTTGAAAAGCTAAATGAATCTTGGTTTGCGATACCAAAATTTTATTTACCTGTTACAGAATCAACAAACAAAAAAATGAAAAGATAAAAATGAAGCCTTAACGACAATTTATCATGTGATAAATTTTTTATTTGAAGTAAAATTAAATTGTTAAGTGATTGTCTCCATGAAATTTGATAAGCCATAAAACAGCAAACCAAGTACTAACCTCACTTTCTGCCCTAACTACAGCAATACTACTCCCATACACATCACTAATCACTTGAATGCACCTATGTGGTATAGGAAAGGCAAGGAAGGGTGAAACTGGTGAATTAGAATTTGGCAATGAAGAACGATGGACCTCTACTTGAGCTTATTTATCAGCTGAACCGAATGTCTATTCATTATATATAGAATTGAGGACTAAAGGGATCTGACAACGTACTGCCATGTTAAACAGATTGAGAGGAAGCAGTCATTCTGAACTTTTCCTGGTTAAAGATAGGTACACAGGGCATCAATTAGTGGTAATAAGGCGCCAAGACCGGAAACTATTTAATGACCAAGATAGGCTCAAGATTGCCTAAAGCCTCAACTCAAATGAGATTCTTAGAACACTATTTCCTAAGAACGAAGAGCACCTCTTCTGTTGCAGATCCATATTTTGGCCAGCACACCAGAATAGCCTGTTGCTTAAATCCTGTATCAATGTTAGACTCGTCCAAAAAGGTAGATCTTAAGACATTTGAGATGACAGCCTACGCAAGTTTCTACACATGATTGTAGTTGACTGACACACCCCTAGGTGGGGAGTGTCTTTGTGTGGATATTTTGATGTTTTTGTGCGGCTTGGGTGTCTGAGGCTGAGTGAGCCAAGCTATGTTTGTTCTTTTTTTCTTTGACAAGGGCAGTACCCCTCAAATAAAAAATAACTTATTTTCGTTTTAAGCTGGAACTTCTTGCTGTCCAAAGGTGAGCTGAATTATAAACTATGATTACCATGTATATTTCTAGAAGTTTTTTTTTAATTGTCAAATTGAAATTTTCCTGTCCCCAAAATTAAATTTTTAATATGTTTTAATTACAAATTAAATTACAAGTTAAATGTTTTAATCTGTCCCAGAATTTTAATGCTTCAAATTAAAATTCTACTCGTTTTAAGTTTTTGGTCAGCTTTGTTTTATGAAAGCAAATTGTAATTCCACACTGATTCTGGAAATATCCCTTAAGAATTTGAAAACATCAAAAGATTTCAATTTGGTAAAGTGTGGACTGTAACAAACAAGAGACTTAACCAAAGACCATTATATATTATTTTTTCGACTATTGCGAAAGCATATTAATTAAAAAATAAACATTTAGTAACCAAACATCACTGCTGGTACTGAGGGGGGGGGGGGTTCCGCATCTTGAGGTACCAGGCTTGACCCCCCCCCCCCCCCCTCTAAATTTTTGGTGACTTGCAAAAACTTGAAAAAATTCATGACACGTTTCTTAAAGTTTTTTACCCCCTCCCTGGACAGAAATCCTGGATACACCCTTGAGCAGAAGACTGTGGAATTCTTACAGAGGCAAAACAATTTAGAATAAAATCCCAAGCCCATATTTCTTTCAACTTTGATCAGGATGACGCTTAATCTGGCTAAGTTAACTAATATGTCATTAAATTTTCACATGACAGTACACAAAATGTGGTTTTTTCCGGATTCAATAAAAAAATGTGCATACCTGGTGCGATAGCTTTAAAATATTTCCTGTTCAAAACTAATATGTAAATTATTCAGCTTCTTGGACAAAGGCAAGAACTCTGGCCCATCTGCTTGTGATCTTTGCCGCTTCCTATAATAAAAAAAAATATGAATAGTCAATTTAAACTACAAAAAACTCACGTCAAAAAAAACTGAAGACATAAAAAAATATTCAGCCTCTTGGACAAAGGCAAGAACTCTGGCCCGTCTGCTTGTGATCTTTGCCGCTTCCTGTAACAAAACAATATAAATAGTCAATTTAAACTAGAAAAAAACTGATGTTAAAAAACTGAAGACATAAATTAAAATCAAATTATGAAGATCTTGAGTAATTATAGAGGGTGTCCATTGCGGAGTATAAGAAGTTGATTATTCCAACAATGTATTACCATCTCCTTCCCCTATATTTCCATTAAATGATGCCACTGGTTTTTTATCTAGCATAGAATTTACCAAAAGCAAACTTTTAGAACAAAAAATCTTCAAGACACCTTTTGATATGGCTATGGTATATTTCCCACACTTCTTTGGCCTTTAGGGGATTGGGACAGTTGCACATCCCCATTCACAGGGAAATAAGAGAAACTTCGAAATCTTAATTGATACCTCTTACTAGATTCTTACATGTTTGGTAAAGTGACTTTAATGGGGGGGAGGGGGGGGGGGGAGGGGGTAGGGGTATTTAAAAATGCCATCTTCGTCCCCTATATTTCCATGAAAGGATGCCACTGGTTTCTTATCTAGCATAGAGAAAAATGGTTTGTCTGGAAGCTTTTAGAAAACTGCTTGAATGATTCATTATGACTCGTAATTACGAACATTTTTTTACATGAGCATTTCTAAGAACAAACCTTTAAAGCAAAACATATGTATTTTTCTTAGTAGATGTTAAAACGTATATCTTGCAGATAAAAATAGTAAATATTTTATTGAGGTTACCATTGAGATTTAGAATTTTACCATCAAGTCCCCCAAAGGATTAGGATTGCTATTACTAATACTTACAACTAACTGCAGCATTAAGCCACCTGAGACCAGATATATACACTCCTCCTCCTTTCCAATCAATTCAAAGCCCCCCTCTTTACACCCTTACATCAAGTTCCAATTCCCCTAAATCCTTCCTAACAACCTTACAAGAACACGTCCTTGCCATTTCAACCTCTCTTTCATTATAGTTATAGAAAGCAGGACAGAAGCACATTTTTTGTACATTGTAATGTTTAAAATGCAGTCAGTCAGATAGATATCCAAAAGAATCCACTGATAACTCCTCTGGAAAGCATCTATCAAATCCTCCTGTTTTTTTGGAGCAGTCAAGTTTCAGAACTGTACTTGACCACTGTGATCATGACAGCTTTCGGCATTTTCTTCTTCTAATTCAACAAGGCG
>CM051259.1:5209161-5250370 GCA_027921565.1 Artemia sinica | reverse complement strand
CTCCCATTTCCTTTGGTTAAGTGCTTCATTGCATAGTAGCTGGAGCAAGTTTGTAAAATAGTGCAAACCCTGTATTACTTATGATTGCAAAAGCAGAAAGAAAGGGGTAAGCCAGCAAAGGTGGCAAAGAGCTGTTTACTAAGACAACGATAGCCCTTATTATTTTGTTGTATTTGCCAGACAAATGAGCTTACCATTGTTCCCGTCTACTTACATTGCCAGTTTAAGCCAAACTGAGTAAATGGAAAAATGAGAATCAGAGGGTACGGAGAACGTATTTTCACAACAACAGCAACATTTTAAGAAATTTAAAAATAAATTTCTTGTTAATTATTGTCTCGATTTATCAGTAGTGTACCAAACCAATCGTGCTCAAAACCCTCCTCAGGGCCATACAGTGTTGTTTTCTTTGTGGATGGTGAAGTTTTCACCACAGTAGAGTGCAGACGGTCTGGTATCATAGTTGTATCCATTTCTAGTTTAGATTAAGCTTATTCCAATAGGCAATGGAAAGAACTCCCCCTAAAAAAAAGTCCCCCCAGATACCACCCCAAATACTAATGAAATATTTTATCCATTTTTGCTGGTCAAGCCTGGCTGGTCAAGCTCTCTGTCTCAAAGCTCACATGAAAGCTCAAATTCTGATAATAGGACAATGATCAGTGATGGAGCTAATGTCACCATAGATGATAATGGATTTCAAGAGGTCCTTTCTAGGAGCTCCAAAAAAAAGGAAAAAAAACATCCCCAATCAAAAGTATTTCCCCTCCCCCTGTCCAAGTTTCTCCTTCCCAAAACTTAGGCATTTACCTCAAAATTACCCCTAATACCCCCTTTGAAATAAGAATGATTCCACAATAAGGGCTGTAATTTTCAAAATGTTAAAATCAATGTTTTCTCTTAACATTCACCATGATAGATCTTTGCTAATAGCTGTCCAAGATCAGAAATCAGCAGATATATAATACTTAATCTAAAATCTCTTCTGAATACCCCAATTATTCATCTAAATGGAACCCAAAACAATCCCCAACAAAAATAGTAGTATATAATGTTCCCTTAGAAATACCAATTCAGGAGTTAAAAGAAGGGCTCTCAGATAGGGCTGGTAATGCAATCCCTGTAGAAGATGTCACTCAACTGGGTAAACCCAACTCTAATGGATTAAAAACAAGTAGATCTTTCTTATTTACACTGAAAGAAAAAATTAATATCCAGAAAAGTTATTCCTATTTGGGCAAATCAAACCTTACATGGAATACAAGCCAAAGCCTATCCAGTGTCAGAAGTGTCTGAAACTGGGACACACAACAAATAAATGCTATGAAATTCTCCTAGTCTGTAGTAATTGTAAAGGGTCCCATCCTAAAGAGTTGACAACTTGCAATAACACTCAGCCTACTTGTATCAATTGTAAAGGCCCACATGAATCCACCAATAATTCACAATGCCCTGCATATAAGAAAAGAGCACTAACACTCCAAATAGCAACAGAGAAGGCCATTCCATACCCTTTTGCAGCTATGGAAACAAATGCTGCCCAATCACACCAAATAAAACCCATATTGAAATTAAATAAAACTCCCAAGTCAAACACTTCCAATCCATCAAGTACTCCTTACAAAACACCATCCATTAAGCCCCCTAGCTCACATCTCTATCAGAAAGAATCAACAAGCAACAAGCCTCCTTGCTTATTGAAATGAGGTCAGCCTGGCACCCCCTCCTAACAAGAAACAAACCAAAAATACTACCAGGAATTAATCCCTTAACTGACAAACTGGATGCACAACCAAACATACAAACCCCAAATATATGCTTATTCATTCTAAACTGCAATGCTGTTCAGGCCATGAATATACAACAACAACAGAAAACAAAATCATTAATGAATTGGCAAAAATCTACATCCCTAATCATATGCTTATTCAAGCAAAAAAAAGACCTTGCTTTACTATTAACAAAGCTGAAGAACATTGACACACAGTCATATGAAAAATAAAAATCAACAACACAACACATATCAATACTCCAGTGGAATGTAAGATCACTTACAGAAAATAAGTTAAATGAATTAATATCTTTTATGAATAATAATTCCATCAATATTGCTCGCCTCCGGGAAACTCATTTAACCCAAAATCAACAAATTAAGTCTCTGGGTTATACTATCCTGAGAAAGGATAGAACATCAGAGAGAAAAGGAGGTGGAGTAGCTTTTAGTAGTTAAAAATAATATAAAATTCTGTGGCATCAACTTTCCAGATTTTGTAAATGATGTTGATGCAATTGGTATCGGTGTTTGGCTGAATAATACAAAAACTTACATATTAAACTTTTATAACCCCTAATGGCCAAACTACAGATGCCATGGATTTCTTCAGCCATATAAATAATTCTAATATGTTGAAAAATATCATTATTTGTGGAGACTTTAATGCCCACAGCCTTTTGTGGGGGAATAAACCAGCAAATAAAGCTGGTAAGTTCATTGAACGTATAATTTCAAATAATAATGAACTAGCTGTTGCTATCCCTCCAAACCTGAATACATATTTCAACCCAAAAGTGGCAGTTTCTCTACAATTGACCTACAAATTGTGTCTTTAAATATTTTGAATAAAATTTATATAAATAAAATTGATAGTCTATGTACTGACCACTTGCCATAGTTTGCTCCCTAAACGAACCTGCTGAAGCCCTATCACATACCTCCAAATATATCAACACTAAAGCAAATTGGCCTATGTTCCAAAATAAGCTAAATGATGAAATTACAAGTTTCGCCCAAAATTCATGCATTTCAAACGCAACAGCTGACACACATGCTGAAGTTGTTTTTTTTTTTTGTTTTTTGGCATATTTACTAATAAATACAGCTAATCATGCTATCCCCGGGATCGATCCTGGGCGAGGTTGGTAATTTGGGTTCATAGGGATTGGGGGCATTTTGCTTCAATTATTTGATGTTAGCTTATTAACAAAAAGAGTGGCAAATAGCTTAGCTTTTTCATTATCACTGTCATAATGGGTATTATTATGTATAAGCTCATACAGGAGTGGGTTGGGGGAAGTCTTTTTCCCACAGATGTGGCTTATGACTTTATGTATAATTGGCTCATGTGTTTCTCTGGAGAGATTATTTGCAAAATTATTCCAGTACTTATATTTAGCATTTATTATGGTCCTTTTTAGATTAGATTCTGCTTGTATTTTTTTTAAATATGTAGTAGGTGATGGTTTTTTTTTTAAGAATGTTCTCCTAGCTGCCTTTTTTGTTTTCCATTTGTTTTGGCACTCAATTGTCCACCATGCTTTGGGAATATGTTTAGGGAAGGTTTCCCTGGGTGTTGTCCTGGGGATAGCATGATTAGCTGTATTTATTAGTAAAGATGCCAAAACTTCAGCATGTGTGTCAGCTGTTGCGTTTGAAATGCATGAATTTTGGGCGAAACTTGTAATTTCATCATTTAGCTTATTTTGGAAAATAGGCCAATTTGCTTTAGTGTTGATATATTTGGAGGTATGTGATAGGGTTTCAGCAGGTTCGTTTAGGGAGCAAACTATGGCAAAGTGGTCAGTACATAGACTATCAATTTTATTTATATAAATTTTATTCAAAATATTTAAAGACACAATTTGTAGGTCAATTGTAGAGGAAATTGCCACTTTTGGGGTTGAAATATGTATTCAGGTTTGGAGGGGTAGCAACAGCTAGTTCATTATTATTTGAAATCATACGTTCAATGAACTTACCAGCTTTATTTGCTGGTTTATTCCCCCACAAAAGGCTGTGGGCATTAAAGTGTCCACAAATAATTATATTTTTCAACATATTAGAATTATTTATATGGCTGAAGAAATCCATGGCATCTGTAGTTTGGCCATTAGGGTTATAAAAGCTTAATATGTAAGTTTTTGTATTATTCAGCCAAACACTGATACCAATTGCATCAACATCATTTACAAAATCTGGAAAATTGATGCCACAGAATTTTATATTATTTTTAACTACTAAAGCTACTCCACCTCCTTTTCTCTCTGATGTTCTATCCTTTCTCAGGATAGTGTATCCCAGAGACTTAATTTGTTGATTTTGGGTTAAATGAGTTTCCTGGAGGCAAGCAAAATTGATGGAATTATTATTCATAAAAGATATTAATTCGTTTTAACTTATTTTCTATAAGTGATCTTACATTCCACTGGAGTATTGATATGTGTTGTGTTGTTGATTTATTTTTCATATGACTGTGTATCAATGTTCAGCTTTGTTAATAGTAAAGCAAGGTCTTTTTTTGCTTGAATGAGCATATGATTAGGGATGTAGATTTTGCCAATTCATTAATGATTTTTGTTTTCTGTTGTTGTTGTATGTTCATGACCTGAACAGCATTGCAGTTTAGAATGAATAAGCATGTATTTGGGGTTTGTATGTTTGGTTGTGCATCCAGTTTGTCAGTTAAGGGATTAATTCCTGGTAGTGTTACTGGTTTGTTTCTTGTTAGGAGGGGGGTACCAGGCTGACCTCATTTCAATAGGCAAGGAGGCTTGTTGGCTTGGTGATTCTTTCTGATAGAGATGTGAGCTAGGGGGCTTAATGGATGGTGTTTTTTAAGGAGTACTTGATGGATTGGGAGTGTTTGACTTGGGAGTTTTATTTAATTTCAATATGGGTTTTATTTGGTGTGATTGGGCAGCATTTGCTTCCATAGCTGCAAAAGGGTATGGAATGGCCTTCTCTGTTGCTATTTGAAGTATTAGTGCTCTTTTCTTATATGCAGGGCATTGTGAATTATTGGTGGATTCATGTGGCCTTTACAATTCATACATGTAGGCTGAGTGCTGTTGCAAGTTGTCAACTCTTTAGGATGGGACCCTTTACAATTACTACAGGCTAGGAGAATTTCATTGCATTTATTTGTTGTGTGTCCCAGTTTCAGACACTTCTGACACTGGATAGGCTTTGGCTTGTATTCCTTGTAAGGTTTTGATTTGCCCAAATAGGAATAACTTTTTTGGAATATTAATTTTTTCTTTCAGTGTAAATAAGAAAGACCTACTTGTTTTTAATCCATTAGAGTTGGGTTTACCCAGTTGAGTGACATCTTCTACAGGGATTGCGTTACCAGCCCTATCTGAGAGCCCTTCTTTTAACTCCTGAATTGGTATTTCTAAGGAAACATTATATACTACTATTTTTGTTGGGAATTGTTTTGGGTTCCATTTAGATGATTTAATTGGGGTATTCAGAAGAGATTTTAGATTAAGTATTATATTTGCTGATTTCTGATCTTGGACAGCTATTAGCAAAGATCTATCATGGTGAATGTTAAGAGAAAACATTGATTTTAACATTTTGAAAATTGCAAACCCTTATTGTGGTAATCATTCTTATTTCGAAGAGAGTATTAGGGGTAATTTTGAGGTAAATACCTAAGTTTTGGGAAGGAGAAACTTGGACAGGGGAAGGGGAAATACTTTTGATTGGGGATGTTTTTTTTCCTTTTTTTGGAGCTCCTAGAAAGGACCTCTTGAAATCCATTATCATCTATGGTGATATTAGCTCCAACACTGATCATTGTCCTATTATCAGAATTTGAGCTTTCATGTGAGCTTTGAGACAGAGAGCTTGACCAGCAAAAATGGATAAATTTCATTAGTATTTGGGGTGGGATCCGGGGGACTTTTTTTTAGGGGAGTTCTTTCCATTGCCTATTGGAATAAGCTTTAATCTAAACTAGAAAAGGATACCACTATGATACCAGACCGTCTGCACTCTACTGTGGTGAAAACTTCACCATCCACAAAGAAAACACCACTGTATGGCCCTGAGGGGGGTTTTGAGCACGATTGGTTCGGTACACTACTGATAAATCGAGACAATAATTAACAAGAAATTTATTTTTAAATTTCTTAAAATGTTACTGTTCTTGTGAAAATACGTTCTCCGTACCCTCCGATTCTCATTTTTCCATTTTCTCAGTTTGGCTTAAACTGGCAATGTAAGTAGACGGGAACAATGGTAAGCTCATTTGTCTGGCAAATACAACAAAATAATAAGGGCTATCGTTGTCTTAGTAAACAGCTCTTTGCCACCTTTGCTGGCTTACCCCCTTTCTTTCTGCTTTTGCAATCATAAGTAATACAGGTTTGCACTATTTTACAAAGTTGCTCGAGCTACTATGCAATGAAGCACTTAACCAAAGGAAATGGGAGGAGCTATTATATGGGCCGAGACCCTTGGTGACAGATATTTTTTAGTTTGATCCTACTGCCTAGATATGTGTACTCGTGTGTCGGAAAAGCTGAAGCCCCAATGGAACGAATGGCTAGAATGGAAGCTAGGTAGCTCTTCTCCGTTGCGGTCGTTAGTCGTTACCAAATTATAAACACATACAACAAGTACTGACAAAACCTATCCTCTCCAAACAAAAAAAGCTACCCTTTGTCCGCGTCTACCGGAGGCGATTCCATACGTATGCGAACCTGGCGACTAAATTTTTCAAGTTCCGTAGGTGATTATACTTGTTCCGTAAAAGCTGTATTAAATTTGATTTATTGGCTCGGAGCGATTAAGTAGTACAACATTTCCCCTCTACAGGCACTGAGGTACGTGGGGTCACTTTACCTTAATTACCTTACCTTAATTCGCACTTCGGAGCAAATTAAGGTCCATACTGGATCTGTTGTGCTCCGGGTCAAAAGACGGCAAAAATTCGTCACTGTGTTAGGGCCCAGTGACACGCCATAGGAGAGGTCTGCTGGAGAGATGCAATTTAAGCCCACTCGGTAGCGTGGCCACGAGGTTGGTATGGCCCGTAAAGACCATTCTCAGTGGTATAGAGCTGACACCGCCGCACAACAGCAACTTCGGATTGAGTATGCGAGATGGTGGGGTATGACAAGCGGCATCAGCCTCCTAGCAAGACACTCATTATGATAAGTTGGCATCAGTCAGTAGTTGAGTGGGACGGACAGTCCCACTCATATTTCCATGCTTTGTTATTCCATTCCTTGTCAAGTCTGGACTTGAAGGACGCAGCCGTAGGTGCAGTCGCCGTTTCAGCTTGAAGGCTATTCCAATCGTTGACAACACGCTCGGAAAAGAAGTGTTGCCGCGTTCGTGTTTTAACAAAACGTTTTGACAGCTTATGTGAGTGTCCTCTTGTCTGGTGCTGACTTGAATGTTTGGTAAAGAGGGGGTTATTTGGTTGTGCGTTATACTTGTAGGTCAGCATCATATCACCACGGCGGCGTCTGAAGACAAGTGTTGGCAGCTGCATGCGTTCCAGTCTCTTGTTGTATGGGAGATCTCGTAGGCCAGCTATGCATTTCGTGGCACGTCTCTGAACTCCTTCGATTAGACTGGTGTCATTCTTATAAGAAGGGGAGGTGAGACACGTACCAAAATCCCAAACGGGTCTAACTATAGCCTTATAGAGCCTTAGAAAGACTGTACGGGAGCGGCTGGTTATAGTGCGTTTGAGGAGACCAAGGCTTGAATTTGCTTTTGAAACTGCTTGTTGCCAGTGGCCGTGGAACTTCAGTTGTTCATCTATCAGCACTCCTAGATCTCTTTCTTCGGGACTTGTCTTTAGTACTAAGCTAGCCAGTGAATTGGGATCGGACATGCTATACTGGTGACGGAGGTTCTTGCTTCCAAAATGAAGGACACTGCACTTCGATGTGTTGAATTCAAGTAGCCAGTCTTGTGCCCACATTTGGATTTTATGAAGGTCACGCTGCAGACTTTGTTGGTTTGCAGGCCCAAACAGCTTGGAGTCATCGGCATAGAGAGTGATGTTGTTTTCTGTTCCGTTCATCATATCGTTGATGTATATAAGGAATAGGGTAGGGCCCAAGACAGTACCTTGGGGGACTCCGCTTACAACATCACATGGTTCGGAGAAGACCTTATCGCCATTATTTGTGAAGAGTCGAACCTGCTGACTCCGACCAGTCAGAAAGTCCATGACCCAATCGACCACGTCCGAGTGGGTACCTGCTGCTGAAAGTTTCAATCTGAGACGGTTGTGTGGTACCTTGTCGAAAGCCTTGGCTAGGTCCAGTAAAATCAGGTCCACAGGGGTTCCTTTCTCCAGGTAATCTGTTATGGTGCTGTATGTCTCAAGGAGATTGGTCTCAACCGATTTTCCTGGCAGAAATCCGTGCTGGTCGGGGAAAGTATATTATTATTACAGAGATGTGTCAAAATATCAGCATTCACAATCCGCTCAAGGGTTTTTGCCACCGCTGAGGTCAGACTGATGGGTCTGTAGTTTTTGGCTTTGGTGCGGTCACCTTTCTTGAAGAGTTTTGTCAGTACTTGTCAGTATGTGCTTATACTTTGGTCGTTACTTATTTATGAAGAGATAAACTAAAATTTTGAAAGAGGACAAATTTTGGAAGTCAGTCTACACAGTGTCTGTTTTGTTTACACATTAAGGTAATATGTTTAACCTCACAAGGACTAGGTTTCTTATAAAGTCTTTTGGAATCTTTGAAGCACTACAAATGCAGGGATAGGTTGGAGGCATCACCATGAAAAGCTTCTTGTTTTATGTTTGGTGACACTTGTTGCAGGCATATAACTTGCAAATAAGGATAAAATTCTAGACAAGCTACTTTTCACTATCTTGGAAAGGGTTAGGTAAGAAAAATGAAAATTTTAGTAATGAGTCTAGGGCCAAAAACACCTATCCTAGGAAAGTATAGCCAAGCTACCATTTTAACCCTCTTCTGATTTTAAGTCATAGTAATTTGCCTACTTGTCATGTCTGTACCTTTTGGAATTTTGAAAAAACAACATTATACCTTTATTTTCAGTTTACAATTTTTTTTTCTCTGGTTTGAATTTTGAAAATGCTATTCCTGTTATTAGAGTATAATTTTAAGCCATTGCCTATAAGTGGTTTTTTTTTCTAAATTTAGGAAATGTATTTGCATATGTTTGAAACCTTATTAATTAAGACTTAACAAGTTAGTGAAGCTGAAAATATTCCTCTTGTAGGACTACTTCATTTAAGCCAAAGATCTATTTTTCAAGATTTCTAAGTCTTAGAAATCTGCCTAGGCTACTTGACAAGTCTCTATAACTTATTAAAATTTTTGGCAAAACAGCAATATACCTTAATTTTCAGTTTTAGTTTCTTTTTCTCTGGTTCTAGTTTTGAAAATGCATTTCCTATTTGAGTTAAATTTTAAGCCAAGTCAATGGTAAAATATGGGATACCACCAGATGGCTAATTTGACAGTATATATATAGCCTATATATATATATAGCCTATATATATATATATATATATATATATATATATATAATATATCTATATATATATATATATATATATATATATATATATATATTATATATATATATATATATATATATATATATATATATATATATATATATATATATATATATATATATATATATATATATATATATATATATATATATATAGGCCTATATATATATATAATATATATATATATGTATATATATATATATATATATATATATATATATATATATATATATATATTATATATATATATATATATATATATATATATATATATATATATATATATATAATATATATATATATATAATATATATATATATATATATATATATAATATATATATATATATATATATCTATCTATATATATATATATATATATATATATATATATATATATATATATATATATATATATATATATATATATATATATATATATATATATATATATATATATATATATATATATATATATATAAATCTTTGAATTAGCCAACCAACCAACCAGTATTTTAAGCCTAGGAGTCAAGCTGGACATAAAGGAACATTAAGAAAACAATTCTTACTCCATAATATGCAAAATAATCCTAGTTAACACATTTTGCAAGAGGAGAGCCTTTATCTTCACTTCTTTCCTTGTTTTTCCAGTTTTTCTAAGAAATTCATGAATCTCTTAGAACCTATATATTCACAGAATATATATCCCCACCCTCCTGATCTGCAAATATATACCTAGAATTGCATCCTCAAACTAAATATAACATACATTTCCATCACAAATGAACTTTACTCCCATATTAGCCATGTGCTGGATGTCCATAAAATACTACTTTAGCTGCTTTTGACTATCTTAGAAAGGGGTTAAGTTAGGAAAATGAAACTTTCAGGAATGGGTCTACAGGCTAAAGTATGTCCTGTGAAGGTATCTTGAAATACCTACCTCCACTCCTTCTCCCTCTAGAGGATCCTGACCTTTGATGACCTTTAAAAATTTGTGTGTTATAAAAAGTGTAACCTTGCAAAATAGATCTTCTGCTTAAATGAAGTGCAGCAAAATTGTTTTCAGCTTCACCACTTTGATCAATCCCAATTTATAAGGTTTTAAAGGTATGCTAATACATTTCCTAAATTAAAAAAACAAACATTGATATGGCTTAAAATTCTACTCAAATAACAAGAATTTCATTTTTAGAACTAAATCCAGAGGAACAGAAACTTATAACTGAAAATTAACGTAAAATGTTGTTTTTTTTCAAAATTTCAATAGGTATAGTCCTGCCATGTAGGCAAATTTCAGGACCCTCTTGAGGGTGGAGGAGTGGATATATAGGTTCTTCAAAATATCTTCCCAGGACACACTTTAGCCTGTAGACCCATACCTGAATGTTTCATTTTCCAGACCCAACCCCTTTCTAGGATAGCCAAAAGTAGCTAAAGTAGACTTTTACCTATTTTTTTTTTTCTAAATTTAGGAAATTTGTTTACAGATCTTTGAAACCTCAGGAACTGGGACTGAGCAAAGTTGTGAAACTGAAAATACTTTTCTTGTATTTCATTTAAACAAAAGATCTATTTTGCAAAGTTTCACTTGTATAACACACAAATTTTTAATGGTCATCAAAGGTTGGTGCCCTCTAGAGAGAGAAGGAGTTTGATGTAGGTAATTCAAAATACTGTCTCAGGACATTCTTTAGTTTTTAGGGTCCATTCCTGAAAGTTTCATATTCATAATCTAACCTCTTTTCCAAGATAGGAAAAAGTAGCTTGTCTAGAATTTTACCCAACCAAGTTCTTCTGTCCTTGTTTTCACAGGATATTTATTAAAGGAACAATTGTTAATTCAATCACAGCAAGTTTAGAGTTTCCACAATATATTTACATTTGTTGCCAACAATCAAGTTTTTTACTGTTTAAAACTTGAGAACAAAATGGTTTTATCTGTCTGTATTAAGAAACAATTAGCTGTGTGGCTCAGTGGAAAACAAGCAGTGGGTGACAGAATATATTGGAATTATATAATTTGGGCCATATATTTGCTCATTAGAGGGGAGGGTAGGGCATCCCTCAATGGGATAGGAGGAGGTTGAAAGGAAAGATTTAAGGGAAATTAGAGCGTCTTGGGACAGTGTTAAGAGAAGCATTTGAACAGATAGACAGGTTGTGCTGCATTAAGTTGTTAGAAGTAGTATTATTATCACTTGGGCTAGGTCTATATATTAGACCATAAGGGGGGGGTGTATTAACAAGCAAATTGAAAATTTCACTTAGGAAGAGTATAAAAAAGGAATTGATTAGCATGCTCACATTGTCCCTAGACCAGTTATGGAATCTTGTATATATTTACCAAAATTCACCTCTGGATAGTTTACATAAAAAGCTAATAGACTAGAAGTACTACTCTTCTGAAGGAAAGATATTTAAACAAAAAGGGTAGGACCACTAGACTCCTTAGCTTATGTCTGGGGATATATATATATATATATATATATATATATATATATATATATATATATATATATATATATATATATATATATATATATATATATATATATATAATATATATATATATATTTATATATTTATATATATATATATATATATATATATATATTTATATATATATATATATATATATATATATATATGTATTAATATATATATATATATATATATATATATATATATATATATATATATATATATATATATATATATATATATATATATATATATATATATATATATATATATATATATATATATATATAATATATATATATATATATTAATAATATATATATATATCATATATATATCATGCTCTTTCCAAATTCAATTTCAAATTTCAAAAGCAGAAAGAAAACAACAAAATTCAAGAAATGGATTGAACAAGTCAGTTCAGGTGGTGGAGTCTAGTGTGTATAGTAAAATTTGTTCCCGAGAAGCATTCAGCTATAGTTGCATGAGGTATGTTGTACATGTCAGCCAAAGGTCTCATTATGTCAAAACTTAATTTTGTACCCAACCAACCAGCACTATATCATGTGATGTCATCACCTGCAATCCCTGTCCAACTTGGAAATGAGACTTGTGGCCAGGAAAAATGCTATTGCAGAAACTCAAAAAATACATTGCTACTTGGGATTGCTTCCACTGATGTGGGTGTCTTTAGTGTAAGGATTGGTTGAAGATTACAGAAGAAGCTGCTACTGACAGATTGTGTCTGACAATATTAGTTACCCTTTTGTCTGTTGCTACAGGAAGAATGGATCTTTGTCAGGTTCTTAAAAAAAACCTAATCTAGCTTTGATCTTCTAACATCTGGCTTCTCAAATAAACAAGATCAGATAAACAAGGGGGGGGGGGGGCTATCACTCTTTTATCAAGGACGCTCCCACTCTTGCTCTTTCTAGTTCCAACAATTCTTTAGATTTGCCTGCCTAAATATTTAATGAAGAAATACTTCATAAACAAATATTAGGTATATAGTCAGTACATTAAATTAGTGTAAAGACCATAGTTACTGTAGTTATATAAAGACTGTGGGATTGTAATCAGCCATCTAAGGGGAGGGTTTGATTTTTCACTTTTGAGGACCTTTTTTTTAGAAGTTTTCTAAAGGACCTGTTTCTCTTTCTCTAGCCACACACATGGCTTATATGCATCTCATTGATAAGTTGGCAATCATTGCATAAACTTATTCTGTAAATTTGTAACTTATTATGTGTAAATCAAAGTATAACTTATTCCACTTACAAGTTTTCAAAGACATTGCCAATCATGTGGCACTGACACTGACTTTCTAGACATGCAGACAAGTTGACACTACTGATTGAGTAAAAGTGAATATGGTTACTTGCAGTATAAGGCTCACCAGTTGTTGAATCATTTCTAGATGAGAATAATTATTCTCATCAATCAGGGGATTTTTGATTTTGATTCTACATACCTTAATAAGTGTTGAGTTATGGCCAGCAGCCACAGTAATTTACTTAAGTTATTTTAAGATTTTTAGGTATGTCTACCATCCTTGTTTACAATACCATTGCCCTAAAGGGGACTATAGGCATTGGAACCATACTAACAAAATGTTTCTGAAGGGCCTTAACCAATAAGATAAGTGAAAAAGTCAGAAGTCTCAAGAGTATCTTATGGATCATAGAAACTTAACAGAGCACTGAGAATCAACTTACCAAATCATGAACCCACTGCACTAACCTCATTCTTGAAAATCATATCATCCTCCTTATCAAAAATCATGCCAATCTCAGTATCAAAATCATCAAACAAGTTTTAATTTTTCTTCTTCTTTTTCCATTATTGCCTCACAACTACCATTTTTCTTGGTGGACTTTACTTTCTGAAGATTGTGTACCAGAAATTTTAAGATTATTTTTTTTTTGTGGTGAGATGGGTTTCTTGAATACAAGTAATTTTAGTATTGTTTAGACAAATGCAATTCAGGATATATTTGATTTTAATCAGAAAATGCTTATTCTTTCTTTTTTTATGCATGTCAAGTCAGTATTGTTGGTGATATAATTTTTGGATTGAAGAGAGGGCTAACTTTTCTAAAGTATCTTTGTTTGGAATGAACAAGCATTTGTTTGTTATAAGAATGCTGAAGTGAAGTGATGGAGTTGATTCCCTAGATAGTTACCAGAAGTTAAGGGTACTGCCTATTCCTTTGGGATGCTAGTGCAGGGAAAACATTTCTATCGGGTAGAAATGGTAGTGTGTCTCTTTTTTGGGTGCATTCTTTGAAACTTCAATTTCCAACCTGCATACCTAAGCATGGCTGGGTCAAATTTGCTTACCATAAGAGGTTCAAGAGTCTTTTCTTTCAGAGGTTCAAGAGTCTTGACTCTCTCTAAGCAAATAAGATTCTTAGGTGGTTTCTAATCCCAGACTTTAGATGATTTATTGCACCTTGGCTGCACATGGACATAGAATAACTTTTTGTTTTGCAACTTGGAATGAAATATCTGTCTTTGAGCTTGGCAGATAGTTTTGCTGTGTGATGCTTGGGGCTTATAGCAGTTAATGTATTTTGGTTCTTTTATTTTAATGTTATATTTGCGTTTTTTTGTACTTTTTTTTTTTACTGTTTCTGGAAATTAATGTTTCTAGAACTGATCGTGCTTGAAATTTTTTGGTTACACAGCTTCCACAAGTTTTGTTACCCTGGTTACAGCTTACAATTATGTGCAAATGCAAAACTTATTTGGTTTTTAATTTCTTATTTTATTACTTTTGAATGTTTCATTTTTTCAGAAAGAAAAAGGAAAGAGAGGCATAGTCATACAAGCAGGGCTGTTGCGTATGGGGGGATGCCCTCCCCCCCCCCCCCAAAGTTTTTGGTCACTTGGTAAAAAAAATTTGTTGGTAAAATCGTGGCGCAATGCGCCACAATTTTTCTGATGCCACTGAAGTTCTTTGTTCAGTTCAATAAAGACCATGAGAATACTGACATGTTATCTACAGAAAGTTTGAACTTGGTCAGTAAACAGAACAGTTTTACCAACTCCTGCCATGATTTTACAGATGGTGCCACACGTTTCCATTTGGTTAAATAAACAGCACTAAAATAGTGACATGACATGTACAAAATCTAAATCTTGGTTGGTAAATGCAGCAGTTTTTACTGACTTGTGCAGTGATTTTACACATTTTATTAGAAATGGACATTATGCTAACTATTGACAAAAATAGTCAGTAAAAATGACCAGCCAGTCAGTAAAATCTCTGCCCCCCCCCTCCAAACATTTTGAATAGTTACAACACTGCATACAAGTATGCAATGCAAAGGAGAAGGATATAATGGGATGTGACCATTGCAGTTATATTTACCAAGTGTATTTATGTTTGAAATTGGGTCAGGATTCCTACTAAACTTTTAACAACACACAAAACAGATTCATAGTGGATGTGTTTTTTGAGATATTATAGTGATGCTTGGTGAGGGTTGAAACCAATATGTTACTTTTATTGGTAAGAACGTGTTTCCTTTTTAAGGAGTTTTTATGAAGAACCTTTTAAATCTATCATCAGCTTTAATTTGACTGTTTCTAACTTGTGTCATAGCTTTTGTCAAAAACAAAGATACAAGAATTCATTTGTCAAAGTTTAAAAGTTTTTTCTGACTCCAAATTTCGTGGCTGAACTTCTTTTTGATGTGGGGAGGAGATACTGCTATCATGAAGGTTGTCATCCACAGTTTCATTGATGGACAGATATAGAGATTTTATTGTAAAAAGTTATTTTTAACTAAATAATACCAAATTTGCACTTTTGAGTAATAAAACAACAACAAACTACTAAAGAAAAAACTAATATTGCAATAGACAATTGATTAAATCAAAATTAAAGTCTTAAAGAAACACATGATACTGTTGTAATGTAAGGTTATGGTTGCCCCATCAGCTGGTATAACGTAGGTTTTGGTTGGTGTGTTAAACCACCCATTGTAGGGGGTATAATTAATGGTCCTACGTTGAATCAATCTAGGGTAGCGGGCCCATAGGTATTGACATAACTAATTATCTGAAGCATACCTGGGGCTGGAATTAATCAAGAACCCTTAAATAAGGTTGTATAGAGGGTGGTTATAGCATATAATACTTTTATTTATCAACCAAAATACAATGTCTGAATATATATATATATATTATATATATATATATATAATATATATATATAGTATATATATATATATATATATATATATATATATGATAATATATATATATATAGTATATATATATATATATATATATTATATATATATATATCTATATATATATATATATATATAGATATATATATATATATATATATATATATATATATAATATATATATATATATGTGTATATATATATAATATATATATATATATTATATATATATATATATATATATATATATATATATATTATATAGCTATATATATATATATATATATATATATATTTATATATATATATATATATATATATATATATATATATATATATATATATATTAATATATATATATATATATATATATATATATATTATATATATATATATATATAATCAACAATTATAAGCAATCTACTATAAAGTATTCTACAATAAAATAGTTGAACACTTGCAATATTCCCAACAATAATCCAAGGTATTTCTAACATAGAATGGACAGAGGTTACCCCAGCAAATAGTTTAGTGTGTCATTGGTCCCAAGATCTTAGCTTATATATTAAATCTCAAATATAGTAAAACTTGGGAATTCATTAAAAAAAAATTACATCCATATGTGGTTGTAGCAAAAAAAAAAAAAAAAAAAAAACTAATGTGAGAACTCACCAATTCATTAAAAAAAATTCAATAAAAAAAATTACATCCATATGTGGTTGTGTAGTTTTTTTTGGTTGTAGCAAATAAAAAAAAAACTAATGTTAGAACTCACTTAAATAAGCTAAAAACCAATGGCACCAAATGGCTGAAGAAGATGTAACCTTCTCTTGAATGTGTAGTTGTCTTTGGATACTTATATTTTGCATGCTGACCAATGATCTGCATAGCACAGGTACCAATATCCTGATTTTCTGCCTTTGGCTGGGAGAGCAATGTGTGGTTGGGGGAAAAATCATCTGATGCTTCCCTGTGTTTTCCCCCATATTTCTCCAGGTGCCCATTTAGAATTGGGTCGACTCTTGGTTAGTCTTACAGGGTCACAGCACTGACCCCCGCTCCAGCCCAAATAACCAGAAACACCAGAACTCAAACCCCATCCCCACAAACAAAATATTTTCAAGTCTAGCATGCTAACCTCTCGGCTAGGACGTCAGTTTTTTGATAGATTCCAGTCAAATATATGAACAAAAACATACAAGTACAAAAGCAAAGGTTTAGAAAAATTCAATTAGTATATTGAAAACACAAACACTACTAATGACAACTCACTGTAGTGCCAATCCGCCTGAGACCAACTCAGCTATGCAGGCTCCTCCTCTATCCCAATTTCTTCAAAGCCTTCCTCTTTACACCCTCCCAGGAATTACCCATTCCCCATAAGTCTATCCCTACGACTTCATCCTACGCCATTTGGGAATGACCTGTTTCTTCTTTGGCCCTTCTTTGACGGCTGACTGACAAGGACAATCTGTGGTAATCTATCATCCGCAAAACGTGTCCCAGTCATCTCAACCTTTCTCTCATTATACCCTAGAAAGCTTGTCAATGATTATAGCCCTAACAACCAATAGTTTGTGAGATAATTAGGCTCTACTGATAATAATGAATAATTTGGCTCGAATGATGATTTTTATAAGAGCGTCATGATAATGACTGACTATTTTTCAAATATTTTGTCTGAGGGTGAGGGGCAATCATTGAAAAGATCGATAATTGAGATTTTAGGGCCAATAACTAAGGGTCCATTTTCTTGTCACTCATTACACTTGTATGGGGTTAATTGATGCAGAGGTTGAGTGGTATCTCCCAGGAAAAGTGTTACTTTAATGAAAACTGATTTTTTTTTTGTTCTGTAGCATTATTTCCTAGCCTTTCGTTTTCTGGACAACATCCTGGTAGTTTTTTCCAATTATCTCCGTTTTTTTTTTTTTTTTTTTTTTTTTTTTTTTTTTTTTTTTTTTTTTTTTTTTTGAAGCAGCATCATAACCAAAGTTTATCCCCCCTACTCCAGAAGGACTGACTGTTGTTTATGTATCTTTTTAATTATGCATCTTTTTACACGTGTAATTACCTATTGTATCTTATTTTTTTAGGAATATGTCTGACTCCAAGAAAGCTGCAAACAGCAGTGAGCTTGAACTCGATACGTCGAATTCTAGAAACAGTGTATGGCTTTTGAAAGTCCCAAAGTATATTTCAAGCAGATGGGAGAAGTCAAAATCGGACATGCCTGTTGCGACTTTAAAGATTGCTAAAACTCCAGGTCAGAAACCATCGGTTTCTCTATCTCTCACAGAAGAAGCAATGAGATTAGAAAGTGATTTGATACCAAAAGACTATAAGATGTACTTATTACTCCTATTCAAAATCATCACTTGGTGATTTTTACGAATATCGGCGCGATAAAAAAGAGGATTTCCTGTCTGATGGTGTTAAAATATGTATGGCTGGGAAAGTGATGCAACGTTTAGAATGTCAAGCTGCTACGTCCTGTTGAGTATATGACACTGAAAAAAAATGCTATACTTGAAGCTGCTAAACCAGCGCGTATGACTCAGCCATTGGAGAGGGCAATTGTTAATCCAAAGCCAGTGGGCTTCTCATAAAGAGCTTATTGAATATGAACAGAAAAAGAAAGCTGAAGGAAAGTAAACAGCGTGATGACAAGAATGTGGTTACAGACAAACTATTTAAGGCCTTTGGAGAGCATCAGTACTATAATCTAAGAGACTTGGTGAAACTGACAAATCAACCAGTAACATATTTGAAAGAGATCTTGAATGAGTACTGTGTCTATAATACAAAGGCTCCACATAAAAATATGTGGCAGCTCAAAAAGGAATATTCTAATTATACTGGCATCTGACGAGTAGAAGTGTGTGCAAAGACTTTATGTGATTATTCCCAGAAATATGGAATTATTTCAGATGTCAATGTGACCAAGTCCACTTTCGTAGTTTTTGAGGTTTTAAAACCAAGACATTCTGTGTATTCCCAAGTATATTGTTCAACATAAAAACTAATGTAAAAATAGCTGTTTGTTATACATTTTTATAAATAGTTTGTATATATATATATATTTATTTATATATATATATATATATATATATATATATATATATATATATATATATATATATATATATATATATATATATATATATATATATATATATATATATATATATATAATATATATATATATATATATATATATATATATATATATATATATATTATATATATATATATATATATATACATATAATTTTATATTTGAAAAAAAAACAATATAATAAAACAAAAATATAGTTTACACATGTTTTTATTTATTACATACTAAATTTTCTTATTAGAAGCCATTTTGGCTAAGTTCATTTTAAAATATACTTAAATATTTTTTGTATTCAAGCATATAAGTAAAAGACCAACAATTTTCTCAATGATTTCCCTACCAGATAGATATTATGGTTGTAGGCTTGTTCACTTTGTCTTTAAATGGTTTGTTTATTCATACGAAAGTGGCTGTTTACAAAGTATTATTTTCACACAAAATTGTCTGTGACCAAAATAACTCTTAAATTTTAAGCTATGTAAATGCTGTTGAGAATAAATTTTGAAAAAAGGGATGTGTTTTGATGTATTTTTAATTATAAGTAATTTGTATATTTATTTTTTACTGGTAGCTTAGTTATGCTGGCATTGTTGATTGCTATATTTTGAACATTTTTTCTTTTGCCTCTACTTTTCATCTGTGGATTTATTTGTGCATTTAAATTAAAAAGATGATTTACCAGGACAAGCGCCTTGCTAGGATATCAAATCCTGTTTGGGCACTTGCCATTTATTATAGTGCCCATGTCCTCTGTATGTAGTCCAATGTCCACACTTGATACGAACATTTTTTTTTTTTTTAGCTAAGACTCTTTGCTTATTTGTAATCTAATTTGTCCCTATTTTCTATTATTCCTTCACTTTACTACCTATCTATCTTACCTCCTACTTGACATTCCATAGCTTTTCTGTTCCACTTTTATAATTCCTCACATACATAATTTTTTCTCTCCTGGTATATTTTACATACCTTTTTCCTAAAAACTTTTTTTTTTCATTCATAACGATTCTCCATCCATTAATTTACTATACAACAATTTCAAAATTCTCATTCTAGCTACCCACGGCGGCAAGGGGCTGCTCCCGTTCATTAGGCCTATTAACATATAAACATTAAAATACAAATTTACAATGCATATACTTTTTTTGTACTTTAAAATATGTTCACCTTTCTTATAACACTTTAAAACACTTTTCACTATATTTACATAAATAAAGGAAACAAATAAAAATATAACACTATTTTTTTTTTTAATACATCACATTTCAACAAACTACTCTCGCTGGGCCTTGCGTTGTTAGGTAGGTACAATAGTCCTCAAAACAAATCCAAAAATCAAATACCTCACACAATCCAGGTGAATCGTATCCCCCTCAACATATAAAATAAATTCCACTAGTTTAAAATAAATTCTAAACAAACATTAAAAAAAATGACCAAATCTAAAATCAATAATCTAAAAATTCATAAAATCCTATACTATAACTATTCAATTAGATTTAAATCTTACCTAATAAATAAAACTTAAAAATACTGAACAAATCCTGAAGATAACCATTATAATCTAAGAAATCTAATTAAACTCTAAAATCAAACACTTCATTAAAAGTTCGAAATATTTAACTTAAAATCTGCTCTTATTCCATATACCTAAATTAAAAACTCCATTTTTTAATCTTCTACCTAGATCCTTACCACAAAATGAAAAAACACAAAAATCATACAAATGTAAAACCTTAAACCCTATAATTTTTCTCAACTCTCCTTTTCGATTATTATTTTTCCCCCTTTTTATAACAACTCCCTTCTACTTTATACCAAACACGTTCTCAATTTTCTTACACTTCATAATCCTTATCCTTTTCCATTCTGTTTCCACACGATTTATCACATTATAATCTTCCTTCTGCTTTTCTTTTCGCTTCCACGTGTAATAACAAAAAGCGATACTATGTACACTATTGTCCTGGTATAGGCCTTATCATCTACTTTTAGGTACACAGCTTTCTCTAAATTAACTTCATCTTTTTTACCTGTAACACTTGCCAATAAATTCCTCAGTCCTGCTACATTTGTTTCTTGTTTTTCACATTCTAACATTACGTGATATTGCGTTGCTAGTTTTTTCTCGCATAGCTGACAAAGTCCATTACTACCACTCAAATTCATTTTTACTTTCAACTCTTCTGTGGGTAACAAATTATGCATAAAGAAAACATATGTTCTTTAACTTTTGGCGGCAACAGGCAACTTTCTAGTTGTATGAAACTTTTGTTCACCTCTTCTTCACTATAACTACCATTTTTCAATTATTTTTAGTGGAGGAAGCTGCTCCTTTTTTTCATAATATTCCTCAAGTTTTACTTTGTCAGTTTTCCCACTTATCTCAAGCGACATTCCTAATTTTTTCTATTTCGTAAATTTCTTCGAATGCTTGATTTATATTTTGGAGGATATTTCTTTTCTTTTCTTTTCCATGTTCCATACCAAGCACTTGTTGGTGATTCTTTTTTCCTCATCACTTGTTCCAACGTTGTCCTAATAAAAAGTTCTTTCATCTTACATTTCTACATGTATGACCTAAGACCTCCATGATTTCTATATATGAACATATTGTCTGTTTTCAATTTAGGTGGAAATTTTTTCATTTCTTCCCCCCCCTCCCCCCCCCCCCTCCTTTTTCCCCCCCCCCCCCCCCCCCCCCCCCCCTTCCATATGTAACCCCCCCCCCCTTTTTTTCCCCCCCCCCCCCCCCCCCCCCCCCCCCCCCCCCCCCCCCCCCCCCATTTGTGTTTTCCCTCCCCCCCCCCCCCTTTCCTATGTAAATTGCACTCACAATTTGTTTTAGATGTGTCTTTTTGGTTGTGAAACAAAAGACAAATACCATAAAACTGGGCAAAGCATAAGTATTCACATACTGGGCTCTCTGGTGAACCGTCATACCTCTTCCATATCCTTGTCTAAGGGCATTTTTGAATTTCGATATTGTATTTATCCAGTTGATACGATATTAAGACCCATTCCAGAATTTCCAAGTTTCAAAACTTCTGGTAAGGAGTTATAAGTGAAGGCCCTGTTTATACAAGTTTTTTTTAATAGCTGTAAGGAATGAAACAAGTAAGATTTTCCTAACTACTAGGACTGAAAGTCTGGTAGAAAATCAGAAATCAATAGGATGCAGGAAAACCGGACGCAGACTAACTGATTGAGCATTAATATGTGAATGGTTGTGCTACATTAATATGTGAATACCTTAAATTAGGTATCCTTTTCTCAGACCACACTGCCATTTCTATGACAAACAAAGAAACGCATTTATCCCCATTTGAACGTTTATTTGGTTGTGGTACTAAGTATGAGCTCCAGAATTCAGTTGCATAGACTTTTTTTTAGCAGTACTTGGATGTTGTTCTAGTAAAGATAAAGGAGTAGGACTGACCTTAGTGTGGCAAATCGCAGAATATGATTTTTTTATTATTATTATTACTTTTTTTAGTAACTACGAATTGAAATACTCTTTATATCCACTAACAACATTATTTTTCATGAGTGTAAAATGTGGAAAATGTCTGATAGAGGTTAAGGGGCTCGTACAGAGATGACGGTTGGGGGCCGTGGGGGTGCAGGCAATAACCCCCTCTAGATTTTTAAAATATATTTATTTTGTATTTTATTGTAAATATGCTCCTCCCTCGTTTTAGTGATATTTTCCTGTATATACCTATCAAACATTAAAATAAAGACCACGAATCCATCTTAAGTCAATGGTTGCAGAACTACGAAATAAAAATATTAGTATTATGATAATAAAAAATATCAGTTCCATTTCCTTTCCATTGCTCCCAATGAAGTTACTCATTTTAGTCTATAATCTGTGTTGGCCCATACTATCAAAAAACGCCTTGACAAATGTCAAACCCACACCATAGTGTTGGTCCGCCACACCCTGGGCCCAAATCACAGTGAACCGGGACATATTATAGTTTATTGTGTTGTATTTTATCGCAAAGACTAGATAGCATTCTGAACTCAAAACTTATCTGGGGTAGGTATGGGGAAAATATTCAAATAGATGGATGAAAATCTGCATAAATCTTCGGGGCTGATGAAATTCTACCCCCCCCCCCCCCCCAGCATGTTACAGCCTTGTGTATAGACAAATACTAAGCAAGTATCCCTCTCCGAATGCCCGAAAGTCCTCAAACTTAGTTCCCTTAAAGTTTCCTGAGATATTGCAGATACACGCTTTTGACAACCTTGGATGGCACACAGTGCATTTTATTTTGTTCAATTTCCCACTCAGCATGCCCTGACAATTGAAACTTAATGCTCATAGCTGTTCCTAGATATTGCAGATATTCCCTATGGACAAAACTGGATGCACATAGTGCCTTTTGGCGTCTTTAGTTGAAGATCCCCGAAAACTGAAGGTCCAACATATAACCATGAGTTTGTCCTAGGATATTGCCAAGACATCTTTATTCAATCTGGTGACGTATGTTTTATTTTGATTCAATTTTAGATCTCTCCAAACTGTCCCTAAAAGTTTCCACCTAACACCCTATTTCATTCCTGAGATATATTGCATCTGTCCCAGTTTGACAACATTGGTACACTTAAACAATTTCGATGGGGTTCAATAGTAGCAGCTGTAGTAGTAGTAGTAGTATATATGTAGTACCTTTTGATTGGCATCATCCCTCTAAGCATGCGCTGAGAGTTTCATTTTAATGCTCTAAAGCTGTTCACTAGGATCTAGCTGTTAAGCTGTTTAATAACCAGCATCGGCAGAGTGTATTTTGATTAGAGGGAGTGTTTTAGATAGAGTGATTATTTCAACATTCCCTGAAAGTTTTCACCTTAATACCCTCAGCTTCAGCAATAGTAGTGTTAACTGTAGTAGCAGTTGTTGCAGTAGTAGTAGTGGTACCAGTTGTAGTAGTAGTAGTATGCAAATAGTGCCTCTTCACTAGTTTTCACACCATCCATCTTAACATACCCTGAAAGTTTAAACTTAATACTCAAAGGCCATTCCTGGGTCATTGCTGATATACCACCTTTTGGCAACCTGAATGTACATAGTATTCAATCCCGCTGTGTAAATTTCGTTAAAAACGTTCTCTGCAAGTATTTCACCTTAATACACTTTGCCTAAGTACTAGTAGTAGTTGCAGTATCATTATTAGTAGCAATTTGTACGGGGTGCTTTTTGATTAGTTCAACATCCCTCTCAACATGCCCTGAAAGTTTTTCACTTAATACTCTAAGCCGTTCTTAGAAATTGCTCATACACGCTCTTGGCAACATCCCCTTAAGTAGTTCAACATCCCCTTAAATATTCCCTGGAAGCTTCAGCTTAATGCCCATTAACTTCAGTAGTAGTAACAGCACCACCCGTAGTAGTAGTAGTAGTAGTGAAATAATGGGAACATGCACGTAGTGTCTTTTGGTTAGTTCAACATCGTTCTCAACAGTTCAACTTAATACTGTTGAAAATGGGTTGTAGAGCTATACCAGTTCCCGTTCGATAACCTTTTCAGCTGTCCTTTGCCCAAAACATCTGATTAAAAGTTTTGAAAAAGCTATCTCATTCAAAATAGTCACCTAAAGGTCAAATAAATATGTCTGATGGGGACGAAATAACCCCTGGAGCTCCTTGTATATAAGGTGGGTTATTGCTTGAAAGGACTCATGCTTGATCCTGTGTCCCTACCCCTTGATTCCCTACGAAAATGCTCAGGGAACTAAGGTAAGACTTTAGGAAAATAACGAGAGGGATCCTGAACACAATCAAAACCAACTATGTGCATGTTGGTGGTCAAAAAGGCGTATCAGCAATATCCAAGGAGTGGGCTGAGGGTATTAGGTTCAAATTATAATGGCATGTTTAGGGGGATGTTCAGAGTGATTTGGAGTCCAACCAGCCCACACTTACCCCATTTCATGTCCCCCCTCTCCAACACTGGTAAATGATTTTGGAAAGCTATTTAGTTCAGAATAGACAAAAAAGACTAACAATTATGCATCCAGAGATTTCAAGCCCTTTCCCATAGCCTCAAAAGCCAGGAATGTAATTTTCTTCAATTTGTCCATTGTTTTGCATTCAGGATTAATCATAGGCAGCGCAATAGCGCTGCCCAAGTAAAGAACGATGTTGGCACAATGTATTTTCTTTTTCCTTAGACCAGCGCACTTAGTATCGAGGAGGTGTCGTAGAAACTTCGAAAAGGGCGTATTCGATTGAAATTGGAGTGGCTTGTGTCCTTTTTAATAGTCGAAATTGATTGGAAGGCAACTAACACCCCTTCCACGCCCACCATTTCCCCAAACACATCCAATCAAAATTTTGAGATAACCATTTTGTTCAGCGTAGTTGATTTCCTGATAGAAATTACGTTTTTAAAGGAGGACGCTCCCCCACAGCCTTCGGGGCAAGGGTTGTAAGTTATGCCCTGGGGGCATATAAGGTTTTTATAGAAAGCGTTGTCGTAGAAACTTCAGAAAAGGCTCGTTCGATTGGAAATTCAAAGGGCTAGTGCCCTTTTTGATAGTCGAAAGTGATTGGAGGGCAACTACCCCTCCTCTCACGCCGACTTTTCCCACAAACACATCCAATCAAATGTTGAAATAGCCATTTTGTTCAACATAGTTGAAAGTTCTGGATATTAGGTTCTTTGAGAATGACAACCCCCTCCCCCCCTGCCCTCAGGACAAGGATTGTAAGTTGTGCCCTGGGGGCGTATAAGGTTTTTTTTATAGAAAGCGTTGTCGTAGAAACTTCAAAAAGGGCTTATTTGATTGGAAATTTGAAATGGCTAGTGCCCTTTTTAATTGTCGAAAGTGATTGGAAGGCACCTAACACCCCTTCCACGCTCACCATTTATCCAAACACATCCAATCAAAATTTTGAGATAGCCATTTTGTTCAAAGTAGCTGAAAGGTCCGAAAAATTATATCTTTGAGGATGACACTCCCCCACAGCCCTCAGGGTAAGGGTTGTGAGTTCTGCACTGGGGGCATACAAGGTTTTTATTGAAAGCTTTGCTGTAGAAACTTGAAAAATGGGCTCATTCGATTGGAAATTGAAAGTGCTAGTGCCCTTTTTAACAGTCAAAAGTGATTGGAAGGCTTGATTTTTTTTTATATAGTAAAGATCGATATGAGTTTGTAAGTGTATCCAAGCTATCAAAGAAAAGTAAACAGATTTTTTTGGCGAATGGTATCAAGTTTTTCTATTCCAGGTCAACTAGAGGAGGTATGAAACTAAATTAAAAACAATACTATCTGTGTCCAGGTTTTTAAAAGGGTGTATGTTGTTAAAAATTGCTGAAAATTTTCTCCAGCATAGAAATAGCAGGCCAAACTATAAAGTCTTAAAAAAAACGAAAAGATTTAAAGTACTATTTTCTTTTCCCCTGAAAAGACTATGTCAATATTAAACGAACAGAAATTAATTGCAAAAACTTTTTCCACAAAATAAGTTTTTTCAAAAAAAGCAAAGAACTCCATTAAACCAAAAATGAGCAAAATAAAATCAAATAATCTACCAAACGTGAAACTACCACAAATCAGCATCGATAATAAATGAAACCCAAAACGAACAGAAATTAAAATAAATAACAGAGTCAAACTCAAAATGAGCAGAAATTAAAATACGTAGGGCTCAAAACCCCTATGGCCTTCCCAAGGCCAGAACATAATCTGCACTTTACTGAAAAAAAATACAAATGAATGTGCATTGTCAGTTTAACATATATGTATGATATTTAGTAATCAAAATGTTAATATTATCTGATTTATTAAGTTATAAAAGTAAAAGAATTTATATTTTTTTCAGTAAAGTGCAAATTGTGTTCTGGCCTTGGGCAGGCATAGGGGTTTTGAGCCCTACTCATTTTAATTTCTGCTTGTTTTGAGTTTGAATCGGTTATTTATTGTAATTTCTGTTCGTTTTTTGGGTTTCATTATTTATCGATGCTGATTTGTGTAGTTTCACGCTTGGTACATTATTTGATTTTATATTTGCTCATTTTGGTTTAATGGAGTTCTTTACTTTTCTTTGAAAAACTTATTTTGTGGAAAAACTTTTTAAATTAATTATTAGTAATAACCATTATTAGTTTGACCACTGGTTTTCTAGCCCTGAAACAGTTTAAACAAAGCAATCATTAATTATAAAACTGTTTTCAACAGTCGAAATGGAGGCACACAATAAGCACACAAGCACAATAATTAACCAAAACGATAAATATAAGCTCAAATAGGGATAAAAATCCTTTTAATAGACAGTGTTTCACAAACAGTGATAAAATTTTACAAAAAATACCAGATATTTCGGTCACATGCAGTGACCGTCATCAGTAGTAAAACTAGACTAAAACAATTATAAAAAATAGTTTATATATGAAATAAATATAAAACTACATATTGTTTAATAATCTTATTCTTTTTAAAGCGGAAGCTAGCTCTTTTGACCTTCTTGGATTCCATATAAAGTATCAAAGTAACAATAATTAAGTTCTGTAGCTCAGAGCCATTTCCCCGGTGCGAGGGGGGGGGCAACCCCGGAAGCATAGTTACTTGGCATTGGACGATTTTGAAAAAAATGGCTGTCTCCAAATTTTTATCAGATGTACTTGGGGGAAAAGGCGTGCGGGGGGGGGGGGGGGGTAGATACCCTCCTATTACTTTTGATGACTCTTACAAAGGTAACTACAACTTCAAATTTCCAATCAAACGAGCAATCTCTGAAGTTTAAACGACCATCCCTTACATAACCCTTACATGCCTCGGGGCATAGCCTTATAACACTTGCCCCCGGCTTCTGGGGGGATATATCGACCTTGGAGTTTTTGTTATTTGATCTTTAAACTATTCTGAAGAAAATAGCTATCTCAAAATTTTATTGGATACATTTAGGGAAAAAGGGCCTTGGGGGGGGGGGGCTAGTTACCCTCTGAGAACTTTTGAATTTTGAGAAGGGCACTAGAAATTCCGATTAATGATCGAATAAGCCCCTTCCGAAGTTTATACGACTATCCCTTCCATAAAAACCTCATATGCCCCCAGGACACATTTTACAACACTTTGCCCCTGGGTTCGTGGGGGGGCTGTTTTATCCCTGGAGTTTCTGTTATATTATCTTTGGTCTATTTTGAACAAAAATGGCTATATAAAAAATTTCGATTGGACACATTTGGGGAAAAGAAGGTTGGGAGAGAGGGGGGCTAGTCGCCATAATTTACAACCTTCCCGTGGCTCTGGGGGGGGGGGAGTTTACAACCTTCCCGTGGCTCTGGGGGGGGGAGTTTTGCTAAAAGGAAATTTTGTTATCTTATCGTTGGACTATTTCAAAAAACTAACTGTCTCAAAATTTTCATTTGAGGCATTTGGGGGAAAAGAGGGTGTTTGTGTCAGGGGGGGGGGGGGGGGGGGGGGGGGGGGAGGGGGGGGGGGAGTAGATATCCTCCGTTAACTTTTGACTCATAATAAGGTAGCTTCCAATCAACGTCCAATCAAATGAGCCATCTTCGAAGTTTATACGACCACCCTTTACATAACAACCTATATACGCCTCTAGCCTACAACTTAAAACACTTGCCCCCGGGCTCTGCGGGGTTGTGTCGATCCTGAAATTTTAAAAAAAATTCTATCTCAAAATTTGTAACGGATGGGTTTGGGGGGAAAAGGGCAAGAGAGGGTGGGCCTAATTGCCCTCGGATCTCTTTTGACTCTTAAAAAGTGAACTAAAACTTTCTATCTCCAATCAAATGAGTATTCTTCGTAGTTTATACAAGCATCCCAACCGTAAGAACCATATATGAACCTAGAGCGTAACTTACATCGCCTACCCCCAGGTCCTGGGGGTTATATCGACGCCTGAGTTTTTTTTTTATCTGAAACTTTGAATTCTTTTTGACAAAATGGCTATCTCAAAATTGTTATTGGATGGATTTGGGGGAAAAGGGCGTGGAGGGGCTATTGTCCTCGGATCTCTGTTGACTTTTAAAAAGTGAACTAGAACTTTGAATTTCCAATAAAATGAGCCCTCTTCGAAGTTCACACGAGCATCCCTTCCCTAAGAACCATTTATAACCCAAGGGCATAACTTACAACACCTGCCCCCGGGCCATAGGAGGGGGTGTGTCGACACCGGAGTTTTGTTATATGATCTTTGAACTATTTTTAACAAAGAGGCTATCTCAAAATCTGTATCAGATGAATTTGGGAAAAAGAGCGTAGGGGGAGGCGGGTTATCCTCTGATCTCTTTTGATTATTAAAAAGTGAACTAGAACTTTCAATTTCCAATCGAATGAGTCCTCTCTGACGTTTATACGAGCATTCCTTCCATAAGAACCATACAAGTCCCCAGGGCTTAACTTGCAATGCCTGCCCCGAGCCCTAGGGGGGGTTGACACGGAGTTTTCTTATATGATCTTTGAACTACTTTTAACGAAATGGCTATCCCAAAATTTTTAACTACTAGAACTATAAAACTAGAACTTTAAAAAGTGAACTAGAACTTTCAATTTCCAATCAAATGAGCCCTCTCAGAAGTTTACACGAGCATCTCTTACATAAGAACCACTTATGCTCCCAGGGCATAACTTACAACGCCTGCCCTCGAGCCCTGGGGGGGGGGGGGGAGGGGTTTTGTTATATGATCTTTTGAACTATTTTAAACGAAATGGCTATCTCAAAAATTTCAACTAGAACTAGAACTTTAAAAAGTGAACTAGAACTTTCAATTTCCAATCAAATGAGCCCTCTCTGAAATTCACACGAGCATCCCTTCCATAAGAACCGTTTATGCCCCTAGGGCATAACTTACAACGCCTGCCCTGGAGCCCTGTGGGGGGGGGGTTGATATCTGAGTTTTTGTTATGAAATCTTTGAACTATTTTTAACGAAATGGCTATCGCAAAATTTTTAGCGGGTGCATTTGCGAAAAAGAGGGCATGAGAAGGGGGGCTGGTTGCCCTCCAATCACTTTTGACTCTTAAAAAGGACACTAGAACTTCGATTTACAATCGAAAGAGCCCCCTCCGAAATTTATGCGACGACCCTTCCATATGAAGTGCCTCTGAAAAAAAAAACCAATAATAAAACATTGGAGCCGTATGGCCTTTACTATAGGCAGTGCTATAGCGTTGCCTTTGATGAAAAACAGGGATTTGTCCAAGCAAGACTATCAAAGGATCTCTTAAGGCCATTACCAACTTCACAAGCATCTGAAGGTAAGTGTATGGTGAAGAAAACAAATAGTTTTAGTCTTGTGAATTATAGGACACATCAGGATTCTGAAAATAGACTTTTGTTTGGCAACTATTATCTAATTACCATGATCTTTTCAACAGCCTTAACAGTCCAGTAATTACGCAAAACTGATTTTAGGACTTCAGGAGCAAAGTTGCTGACAGTTAGACAGAAATTCTGAAAGAGGTGAACTGTAGCATGGCTTTGGAGCTCATTCACACCAGGGACAAAGAAGATAGTTAATTATATTAGTCAAAGTATTTTCAGCTAATTGCGATTTTCAGAATCAGAATCATTTTAATGAAAACAGCTGTCATAGACACATTCAAAAAAATGCACTAAAAGGCGCTGTTTTTTACATGAAAACATTTTTACATGAAAACACTTCTCTACATTTTATTAAAAGCACTTGTAAAAAAAAAGGAACAAAGGAGTTACTAAGTCTGTTTGTGCGGCACGAGACGGGCATAAGTTTGCTTTTGCTTCTGGTATTTGCGCGGACAGGCAATTTTAGGTGGTAATATTGTCCTATGTACAGGACTAGACATAAAAACTGGCAAAACAAATCATCAGCTGAAAACGGCGATCGCGAAGGCTTGGTATTTCAAGTGACTTCAGAGCAGAGCTGTAATCTACATATTTGTCGCAAAGAATGACCTTTACAGCTCGTTTCTGGATCCCCTCCAAATCATCACTTAAGTAATCTATGTGATGAACTTGTGGGCCCCAGACGGGACACGCATATTCAAGGATGGGTCGAATAAAAGTGAGGTACACTGTTTTCAGCTGATACACTGGAAAACCTAGGCGGCGCATCGCCACCATGTGTCCGCATAGCATAATGTCCCTTCTTAACCAGCTCTTGTACATGAATAGAGAACGAACAGTTCACACTAAAGGTGACGCCCAAGATAGTCGCACACGAAGCAGAAGGGAACAAAGTCGCGGGGTAGGTAAAATCGCGTTTAAGTGGGTTGAACCTCAAAACCTTTGATTTATTCTCATTAATTTGAAGACTGTTCGCAGTACACTATGATTTAAAACTGATCGAAAAAATTTGGGTCGAACTGGGCTACAGCTTGCGAATCCTTTACGTGGTATTTAAGAAGCGCAGACAAATCATCGACGAATTCACAAAACGATCGTCAAAGGCAGAAAGTACATAGTTGATAACAGCCAGGAAAAGAAGAGCTGCTAATTTGGTACCTTGTGGGGCGCCACATGTAATTTCCACCCATTCCGATTCAATATCACGGGAAAAAGAGCGTACACTTTTTGATACCTGTGACGTAAGAAATCAACTACTAATTGGAGGATGTGCTTACGGCACACCATTGACTTGAGATTCTGGGCGGCAAGAGGTGCTTAATCAAATCAAATGCCTTTTGGTAGTCTACCAGAAGTAAATCTACAAAACGAGCTTCCAAACTCCAACCATTCAACTACTAGGTGATAAAGCCGTACTAAATAAACAGACGTGCTGCATCCCTTCAAGCAACCATACTGGAAGGGGTCAAGTGACGGTGAAATGTCCGTGAGAAGTTCACGATATATGAAGATTCTGCAACTTTAGCAAAGTTCGGTGTGATCGAAATAGGTCTTAACTGATCACATGTCTTAGGTCCTTTAACTTTGGGTATTACGCGAACATAGGCTCGCTTCCAAGCATCGGGAAAGGTTTGTTCACTGAAGCACTGATTGATGATCGATGCCAATGGTTTGGCTAAAAACAAGGCATATTCGCGAATAAGTTTGACCGGCAACTCACCAGGGTAGGAAGAGCAATTCGGTTTTAGTTTTTTAAGTTCTTTTAAAAAACAGCAAATTCGGTAAACTGTTTTATTTCGTCAGTTTCACAATCGACTAAGAGATCAATCAGTTCGGCCTCTGTAATTGAGGGGTAGGTGGTACAAATGCCAGCAAAGAACTCGTTTACGTCTGAAGCGCTCATTTGAGATCCGTCAGGCTTGGGTATTTTTAGCTCACTGTTAACTGACTTGCCAGTCATTTGTTTCACTGTGGAATGCCACTTCCGACTGCTGCTTTGGAGAAGGGGTACTACCTTTTCCCGAACATAATTTCTTCGCTTGAAACGATTGACGGCCACGATTCGATTTCTAAGTTTCGTCGCCGCGGCTATTTGTCCGGAACTATGCAGCTTGCACCTCATCTTGATCATTTGTTTGAGATCGCTTGTAATCCATGGCTTATCGGACTCACTTACCACTACAACTTCAGTGGTAAAAAAACTTGTGAAACATCTCTAACAGAAGAGAGTTAAACTGCTGTGAACTTTGCTATTCAGGTTTACTATAGAACACTGGTCGTCGAAGCAGTAAGTCCCGATCCACCGACCGAAATCGCAGATTGATTGAGAGTTAAGCGGACGAATAGTCACTTTGGTTCTCTTTGGCTTTGGTTGTTTTTTTTTTTGGCTTGCCAGAGTAATTACATAATGATCTGAACTCTGGAGAGGACCTAAACGACCGAGGGGAGTAATAATTGTCACTCATGTTTGTAAAAATTAGGTCTAGAGTACTGCCACTCTGGTGCGTAGCAATGGTAACTACCTGCTTCAGATCAAGGACACTAGATACCCATTGTCTGTTCGTCTGGTTAAAATCGCCAGCTATTATGAAGCCAGGATAGGCATGGGCACGACGAAGTTTATCGATGTAGGTCTGTAAGTAGCTGATAAGCTCTTTCCTATTTTTGCACTCTCTGGGTAATACACAGATGCAATTATCAAAACATGAGAACTTTTTTGATAGTTTGGATGGCTTGCACTCTACCCAGACAACTTCGTGACACGAATCGGTTGGTATATTTAACAGCTTAGATGAAATATCATTACGAATATAGATACCAACGCCATCACCTTTTCGACTCAGCCTCTATCACGGCGATGTTGAAGTAGCTAGTGAAGCCTTTTATTCTACCCATTCATCAGTGATATCCCAGCATTCGGTAACTGCGGCAATAGGAACACTCACTTCTCTCAGCAGTATCTCCATCTCGTCAACTTTATTTGTTAAGGATCGGGCATTACACAGAATGAAATTCGGAAGCTTTGCCTGAGCTTGATAACTGTTCAGGACGTAATAGCGGGGGAAGTTTATCAGAAGAACACGGTAAGATCGGCTGCAGCTGTGATGGAGAAAGAGTGGGAGGAATTTCATACCTTTGCAAACATCTTATTTTCACAAGAGTCCTTGGTTCACATACAGCCGTCTCCGGTCAGAAAGACGTTCCTCAGAAACATGAACGGGTATGGCCGTCTCCAGTGGAGAGGGATCTGCTTAAAGAGTATGTGCTTGTTACAAGATCCATGTGCCAAGCCTTAGATTTTTTGCAAGGTGAAAAAATCGCTATCTTGGTGCTGTTTTTGCCAGTACTTTATGTTTCGGAGACTAACTATAATGAATTCAGAATATCCGTACTCTCAAGCATGCTCTACCATTAGTAGAGGCCATTTTAGGTGGTTTGCGTGAGCGCTTCTCGCATGTTTTTCTCAATGAAATTGGAAGAGAGAAGCCTTCAGTGAACTAGTCATAGCTACTTGCTCTCACCTGATTTTCAAGATACGTTCGTTGACTCCAGCCTTGCAGAAAAAAAACGAAACAAATAACAGGCATAGTGTACTTCAAAAATGAAAAAATAGCCATCCTTGTCTCCAGTGATGAGCTGGCTGAAAGGGCTGAGAAGTCTGGTATCAAAGAAACTAATGATTTGTATTCGTTTATGGAAATGATGATACTTTCAGGGATCAAGAATTAAATATAGATACTAGTCTCAATTCTGAACTCTTCAAATTTCTTCAAGACAAGGGGAGGACCCTTGATTCTCTGAAAAAAGTATCCAAAAGTTGAAAACTGTTTAAGAAACTTAATACCCCTCTCCTATCATTTGCACCTGTTGAACGCCCATTTTCCACTTCAGGAGCTGTATCGACTGGAAAAAGAAACCACTTAGAAGATGATAAGTTTGAGAAGCTTTTGCTACTAAAACTAAACAAAGATGTCATGACTCCTCACTAAAATAAAGATATTTTTTTTCGAAGTAGTGGGATATTAAACCATGCTATTGGTCATAATGCTATGGCAACTGTTTAGGGGAAGTTTCCATAGTTTAAGTTCAGTCTTCATTGATAGATTTGTGGCGCCATATTCCAGAATTTGAACCAATGAAGACCAGTCAGCTGCTGACGGATCTGTTAATCTGTCTAAAAATGACCGGTGTTTGTTGGTCCAGTTCACCCTGGATTCAGCCCTGGTGGTACTAGAATGGAGTTTCTTTTCACTTCTCCACTGGAAATAATGGAATAACTAATGTTAGTTTTTCTCTCCTGACGACCTAGCCATATTCTTTACCATGTAAGCACTTCGGTGTAGACTTGAGTAGATATGTGATCCCCGTCCTGCGACGGCCATTATGGAACATGTCCAATATTTCCCCTTAACAACCGCCATTTTTTTAATACATTAGATATGTGGAGCTACCATCCCCTCAAGCCGTTACACCTGTAAAATGCAGTCAGCTGGCAAGATTCCGAGCAGAGCCCTCTAGTCGTCACACCTACGCAATGCAGTCACCGTTTCTATTAAAGGGAATACACTTGACCAGACTCACATGACTCACCCCTCTACACTCCAATGATGTCACAATACACCCCGTTTCTAACGGTCAGGTCTAATATGCTTGACGCAATTTTATGTAACCCTGCCTCAGGAACCCATGGGGGAATCCCTGTTATAAACGTAACGAGAACCCACACCTTACGTAATGATTGTGCATCACTGTCACGTAATACTTGTTTTTCGCCTGAAAACTTCGAAGTGTTTTTTTTTCATTTACTTAATAGTGGCACATACTTTATGTAAGGTTAACGCATCTTACGCATGGACGGTGCATCCATCACTGTTCCTTAATACCTTTTTGGGGCATTTCATTTTTCTTCCGAAACATACAATGCTTTTTTTCTTTCATTAGATGTTTCTTTGATCCTGCTAGGACTCGAAAGGTCAATTTCTTCCAATATAATTTGTGCCCTAAGCAAGTCGTTCATGAAACCATTTCCAGTATTTTATCCTGCTCTTAATACTCTAAAATTAACCTGATGCGTGACACCTAAGATTCCCCATTTTTGGCCAACACTTGAAGGACGTGTTACTCTCCCAATTTGACACGCTCCAGGAGACAATCGCTGTCAAGGTATTAATAGCAATACAGACCAAGGAGTGGTTTAGATAAGTAATCTCATTAATTGTCCAAAACAAAACATCTTTAAAAACAAAGACTTTGTAAATAAAAGATTTTATTATTTCAAAAAACAAATTGACAATCAATATTAAAAACATAGAAAACACAGTTAAAAACACGACAAAAAAGTAAAGTTGAAAAAAAAAGCCATATCATAATATACTACTAATACTACTACTAACAACTCACCGCAGCACCAAGCCGCCTGAGGCCGACACAGCTACGCACGCTCCTCCTCCACCCCAATCTATTCAAAGCCTCCGTTTTTACACCCGCCCACGAAGTTCCCATTTCCTTTAAATCTTTCTTTATGACGTCCTCCACCCCAGACGGGGACGAACTGCTTTCCGTTTAGCCCTAGATGGTTGACCGAAAAGAACAATCTTCGGCAATCTGTCATCCTTCATCCGCATAACGTGCCCTAGCCACCTCAACCTTTCTTTTATTATAGCCCTAGAGGAGCGGTATTGAACCACATTTTTCGTATAGCCTATTGTTTGAAATACGGTCAGTCAGCCGGGTAACCAGAACAAATCCTTAAGCAATTTCTCTGGAAAACATCTAGCAAATCTTCATCCGCTTTTCGGAGCGTCCATGCTTCAGAGCCATATTTGACCACTGTCATCACTGTAGCTTCTAATATTCAAATCTTGGTTTGCAGACTTATCTTCCTATTCTTCCAGACTTTTTTTAACTGTGAAAAAAACACCCTGAGCCTTGGCTATACTATATTCCCGGAGCACAACAGATCCAGTATGGACCTTAATTTGCTCCGAAGTGCGAATTAAAGGTAATTAAGGTATAGTTTAACATCTTCACTGCTCCCACCATCTTTACTAATAATACTACCAAGGTAACTGAAGCTGTCCCCACCCGTTCAATCTTTTCCTTACCCAGCGTCACCTTTTCATCTTCGCTTATTCCTAGCCTTAGTGACTTAGTCTTCCTAACATTAATTTTCAAACCAATTCTAGCACCCTGAACTCGCAAAACCTCTAAAACTTCATTCGTTTTGCTCACACTTTCATCTATGATGCCTTAAATCATCATGCACAATCCAAGTCCAGGAGACTTTTTCCTCCCCATTTGATTCCGTGGTCTCCGACCATTGCCTTTCCTGTGCTCCTTAAAACAAAGTCCATCAAAATAATCCATACAAAGGGGATAGAACACATCACCCTGCTTAACTCCTGATTTAATACAAAACCAGCTGCTACCCGCATTTTCCTACCTTAACCGCAGCAGTTGTTATTTCTCGTACATAGCACTAATCACTGATAATGTATTTGTTCTGGTATAGCCATACAAGGATAAAACCTTTACTAAAGCTCTTCTATCAAAGAAATCGAACGGTTGCTCATAATCTATAAAACTGAGGACCAAAGGTGTTTGAAAAACTCAGGCACTTCCTCAATTATTAAGCCTAAGAGTGAAAATTTGGTCGACACATCCTCTACCGTTTTCTAAAACCGCACTGCGTCTCTCTCTTAAAAATTTTGTCCTACGGCATCTCTCAGTCTAAAAAAGTATCATATTACCTAAGTAATTTACTACCTACAGAGACCAGACTAATGCCTCAATAATTACCACACTCACTTTTTTATCACCTTTCTTATAAAGTGGTTTAATTAAGGTTTTCCTAAAATCGTTAGTTTCTTACTTCCCCTTTTTTCAAAAATCATATTCATAATCTTCAGTAACTTATTTTTAACCTCAGAGCCACCACATTTAAGAAACTCCATTTACCACCCTATCAGCACCTGGAGCCTTATTATTCTTTAATCCTTTTAGTACTGTTGCTAATTCTCCTCACAAAACAAATCTTCCGTCACATCCAAGGTATGCACAAACGTTTTCATTTTCCGCTATAATCTTTCCCGTCAACTCTATCTCGGTTAAGTCAGATTCTCAAAATTTTCGGCCCATCTCTCTTTAATTTTATTCCTTATTGCTAATTCCGACCCATTCCTATCTTTAACTGGGCCAAGTCCGGATTGACTACTCCCTCTCAATTTGTTAACGTGCCAGTACAAATTTTTACTATTATGCCGTCTAGCTGGCATCTTCCAGATCCTCGGCCAATTTTATCCATGGCCTCCACTTTCAGCACCTCCTTAGTTCATTATTGTAATGCTTTTCCTCTACTTTTTTTTATATCTATTTTTGTTTTCATACGATCTATCACTCAGATAATTCTTGTACAAGTCCTTTCTCCTTTCTATTAAACATAAAGCCTTTTCACTAATATTTCTTAGCTGCATTTTCGTAGCTTTTTTCCCTAATACACCGTCAGCCAACTTCACAAATTATTTTTCTAAAATTATTCCATCCCATCTGTCCAAATTATCAAATTTTTAAACTCTCAAGTTTAGTATTCAAAAACTGTTTCCATGGAAAAGTTCTCATTCAAATTCTCATACCTGGAGCCTTCCAACATCATAAACTTCCCGGGAGGTAAGTTACCCTTCCGATATTTCAGCTTTAGATTAACCCTTGACACTACTAGATGGTGATCTTTACCTTTTAAGCATCAATAACAGCATCAATCCTATATGCCCGAGTATTTCTTGTATTGATCCTGCCCCAGTCTTCGGTTTACTATAGATATAATCAATAAGGTTTGTTGTATCTTAACTCATCACGTGAATACCATGTTAACTTATGAGAGCCGTTTTTATGGACTCAATCACCGTATTGGTTATGTGAGAATGTGGGAAAGCACATCATAACCTGACTAAATTGTAAAAATAGCAAAGTATGACTTTTGAGTAATTATAAAGGAAACGAAGTTTTAATTTTCTGTTGTGTAAGGAAACAACATTACATTTGAATAAGATACCTTCGATCCATCAAGGGCCATAAAATGCAAATACCGGACCTCCCGTTTCAAACTCAAGGGGTCAATGACAAGAAGCATTACGCGACTTGTATCACATGACAAAAACAGGATTTTTATAGAGAAGCGGAAACTAATCTTTTCAACAAAGAACTATTATTTAGGATGACATCAAACTTTGTCTCTGACCAATGACAGAAAGAAAACAAAATAAGAGAGAACTTAAAATAGGGATTCAGGAACGAAAACAAGGTGAGTTTTGCCTCGGAAACACGGTAGGTCCTTTTGGAGCAGAACAAACAGTAAGTGTTTTTACTGTGTAATTACGATAAGCTACCACTGCCTGTCTGAATTTCTCCTTGGGGATAAAGTTTGAAGATAAATTTTAAAATAAGAAGAAAACCATGCTAAAGGCTTTCTGTCACTTGCGAAATAATTTTAATAGCGTAATATCAAGAAGAAATTGTATTCGATTTTGGGACTTATAGTTTCATTAGTATTTCCACCTAGACAAAGGCTTGAGCCATTTGGACAAAGAGAATTTTAAGGTTAGAATAAGCCAAATTTAAATTTCTTCCAGAAATTGAAGCTTTGAAATAACGGAGGATTTAAAGAGGAAAGGAAACATTAACCAAGAAGAGAAGGCTAGGAGGAAGCCATTTGTGCTTCCCTGTCAGAACTAGAGTCCCTGAGGCTAGCTCTGACTTATTAAAGCCTATATCCAAAAATTGACTATCGGACATAACATTAATTAAAAAGCCCCCACTTTGTGCAATCTTCAGAGGTTATACGAAGAGGAACACCGGTTCTTTTTAATCATCTTTCTTTTCAGTAATCCCGTACTGCAGTATATACAAAGGTGACCTTAAGTTTATACAGGTATGTTGAGGGAAAAAGCGGAACAATATTATCAGAGTAAGAATTTCCAACTTTATGTTCAGATATTTCAATTAAGCTTCCTGCTAAAGTTAAAGATAATAAAGTCCAAACAATACACAGCCCTTCAAGAACTATAAGAGGAATCTCTTGGTTTGGCTTAATGAAAATTGAATTAAAGCAAGTACGGTTATTCTTAGCTAGCTCAAAATAGCTTGAATAAAGGGATTTAATAACCAGATCAAGCCCTTGACTAGATGTTCAAGTGTAACCTTTTTTGAAGTAGAAACAGTCGTTAGCTTCGGATTAATTAATCTTTTCTTTTCGGTAAACATTGGGTGGATTGAACAGTAGATCATTAGACCTTAGACCTTGAAGGGTGTGGAAGTATTCAACAGAAACAGAATTAGAATATTTTTCTTTTTATCTTTTTTGTAAATAAAATTAGTTGTCACTGAATTCTGAGTACCGATTTCTATCCAAACACCTCAGTTTGATCACAGCTACAAATTGATTAGCCCTGTTAATAGGGGCAACCTACAACTGGTCGCAGCGGTACTCAAGTCGGTACAACTTCTTTTAAGTGGGGAGATAAGTAAATTATAAAATTTGGTAAAAATTTTAGTCCTGTTCCTCACAAGAAAGTTGTGTGTTCAGTTTTCCAAAACCTATCCAAGACAGAAAAGTTGAAAAAGTGTTCATTAAAGAATAATTTTAACCTAAAAGGGAAAGCTCAGACAGACTTTTATCTTTTATCTTCTAAGATTCTTTCTTTCTTCTCCTTTCTTTCTCTTTTGCTACAATTCTAGTGTCCCGTATCATCTATAATTTACTTTAAATAGGGCCATAGGTAAGCATCGTCAAGAGTGTGGAATTATAAAACTAAAACTCCGTGAGGGTAAATTTAAAAAAACCTAAGGTACTGAGAAAATTCTCATACAATTTATAAGTAGACACATCTTTAGCGACTTAAAGCACTAAAAGGGATCAAAACGTTTCCAACGATAAGAATTGAAAAGATTAGATACATCATGAGTTCCAATGAAAACAAAAATCAAAGAGTTAGGGTGAAAATTGCACTACAAGGACGCACAGTCTAGAATAAACGCTAGAGAGGGGCAATATAGAGATGCCACAGTCACAAGTAGGCTTCAAAGCCTATTTGTGGAGCCAAATCGCCTCCCATCCCGTTCCTGGACATGACCAAATGAAATCCATTCAGGATTTCCACCCTTAAACAAATAAAAATGAGTTTAGGGAAAAGATGATATGGCTATGAAAAAATCAAGCTCTTTGTTATACTCGAGGTTAGAAATGCAAAGATTCGCAACGAGCTTAGATATTCCTTAAATAAAAGATTTAGACTATTTGGAAAAACTGTTAAAAAGGAGCCTTTTTACATGAAAAAACCAGCGCACAAAAAACTACCAGAACTGCTTTCCGAGAAAACAAAAGACCATCTGAGTTGGTACACCAATTTGACTCCCGAATTTAGTAAGAAAGGCTCTAGAGATGCAGAAAATGCTCATGGTATAAGGGAGATAGACAAACTATTAGTATTTTCAAAAAGTGGTATGCTCCCTACAATTGGAAGGAAAGTTCATGAACAAACTAAAACAACAGGACGGACAAAGATGAATTATTAGCGCTGGCAAAGAGATTGAATCGATTGATTTAATGTATAGGGACTTCTCAGACTGCCTTGGGGAGCAACAGTGGTTGCCGTAGGCGACAAGGAATCCCTGGAGACACAAAGAAGATAAACCAGAGTAGAATTTCAAAAACATAGTAAATTAAAATATAACCCAAAGAATGTTTGACTGTGGAAAGAAAGATATGTCAGGGACCAACTAGGGATATTATTCCCAGGT